>JAAEAF010005522.1:82466-229615 GCA_011037195.1 Triatoma infestans
CACACACACGAGATCACGCCTCAAAACATATATTTTTGGTGAAAACCAATTTCAAAAATTTGACACGATCGCAATAATTCCTCTTATTAGGAGTAAGAGAAAGTAATGAAAATAAATATCTCAAAAAAAGGAAAATGAAAAACCAAGAAGCGTTTCCTCAGAAATAGAGAAGATACTAAATATACCGGTTTGGGCTCAGAACAGGTATTCAAAGGTATTTTTTGGAAACTAAGATCACGAATCACGTATGCGTAAGTCAATGTTGCAGAGTCAATGTTTTCCCCCCATAGAACTCTTTTTGCACCTATTGGATTTAACATTTTAAATACTCTCCATTTTTAAACTAGTTATAAGCTAGGTCTTAAATTTTTAAAAGACCTTTCGCATCAGTGGGATTTTTTTTTTTTTTTTAAGGGGGCCAATGCACTGCGACTTTTTCGATCTATTGTGCTATGCCCCCTGGGTGCCGCAGGCTCATAGCACCCGAACAGATGTCTTTCTCTGAACATCCGTTCTACAAAACCTACATTAGGTTGAGATCCCTGAGGAATCCCAATACCCTGACAGGCTCTAGAGAGGGTATAACCCCCTTCTCCACCTGGTAGCTACCCAGGTTCTTGAATGTTCTCTGAATGGCAGCCTCGCAGTCTGTTAGAGATGTAATGGAGTCCTATATTCCCTATCGAGGTTAAATTGTAGGCATCTTCCAATAGCGTATATTTCCGCCTGGAAGATGCTGGGAAACTTACCCATGGGTTCCAAGTGTTTGATCCTTGAACTAACCGCCCCCACCCCAGTCCCCTCGAAGGTCTTAGACCCATCAGTATACCATTTAATGGCATGTTCCTTAATGCCCAACAGAGCGGATCCTTCGCTCCACCCACTTTTGGTGCCCAGCTTTAAAGAAAACTTCTTAGTGAAGCTGTATTTCTTAATCATGCCGTCTCTAGGGAGGTGCCAGATAAGGGGGCCCAAAGGTGAGGATAGCCACCCCCTCTCCTCCTGCACCACCCCTAGAGATCATGAGAAGAGCTCCCTTCGCCGCCCTTTCCATCACCAGGTGCAGAGGTGACAGATTGAGGATAACCTCAATCCCGGCGGTGGGAATCAATGGGATTGAATAAGCAGAAAATTGGTTTTGAGGTCAAGGAAATTCTGATACTTGTACATCACTCGTTAATCTTTTATGAACTTCAATCAATCACTATTTTAGGAAATTATGATAATAATCAGCAAGCAACAGTTTTTAAACCTTGTTTCTTACATATCTATTTGTAACTTAATTTAGTTACGTAAACTACAGAGCCACAATGTAAGAGAAAGTCCTGCAAGTGATTTTTCGGTGATAGCCGATTGGGTGCACGCTTGTGTGCAGGTTATCTTGAAAACAGTGTGATATCAGGTGAACGGCCGAAATAGATCGTTGACCATAAAATGAAGCAGGGCTTTAAATGGTCTGAAAACCATCTCTAAAATTATGTTGGCCTTTGTAAAAAAAAAAACTTAAAACTGTTTGTCTAATTAATGAATATTCCCCTTTTCTAGTTTGAAACGCACCGATCTTAGTCTCTGATTACAGCCTATTTGTCTTATAAAATTCTATTTTAAAAAACAAACAGTTTAATGTTACTTTATAGTAAATAAATGAAGTGGAACATTCATTTCCTCAGAAAGGAGAGTGAAGTACTGTTAACTATTGTATCAGTCTTAACTATGTACTGTATAGTATTAGATAGTTTAAATCACTAAGACAGCAGCCCGAACTGTGAACACTTCCCTTATTAGTTACTGTTGTGACATACTTCAGTGAAGCGAAACACCTTCTAGATTTCAACATAGTGGTGGCATCTCGTGGCCATCAAGTGAACTGTGAGTTTCACACATTAGTACTGATGTTGAAGGAAAATTTGAAGGTTTATTCATTATAACCAATACCATTTATTCTTAAAGCCTGTCGATTAAACAGTACGCTATGAATAAAAAAGATAAAAGTAAAATGGAGATATTTTTCACCAAACTAATTATTTAAAAGCAGTTATCAACATTTGAAAACAAAAAGTCTGATGTGAAACATCCGACGACTCTCTCTTAGTAATTCTCACAGATCTAAATAACTAAATTTTGAAACCTCCATATTTTCTAAATATTTAGTTGTCATCAATATTATACAGTTGGGATACTTACACTATAATAGAGTGGTACTTTTTAGAGGGTGGCGTAACCTCTCAGCCATACCAGACCTTCCCTAAAGTAAATCTTTCAATATTCTCGCAAAAGAATTTCAAACAAAAGTGATAGGCCTTTTTTTAACATGAGAGTTATTTTAAAGAGAATTTTAAGTAAGCGGATAAAGAAACCCTCCATGTCGTTTTATTAACGAAATCGTGGAAAGTGCAAACTTTGCACTTCGATCAAAGAATTTTTATAAAATCGTAATGTCACCAGCATATTTAATTGGCATTAACATTAAATAGACAGTGTAACCGTACACAACTCTGAACTTCAGTATTTTTATAGAGAAACCTAATGTCATCCCTTCCGCACAATTCCTTCTACAATTAATTTTAATAGAATAATGTTTCAAATAAAAGTAGTAAACCTACACACTCATACCACTTTCTCTTACTCCTTTTAATACCATCATGTATAAAATGATAATTTTTTTTTTTTAACAAGTTTTATATTGGTCCTGCTATAATATATATAGGCATATTACATTACATTACCTATACTAACCTTAGCAGATAGAGAAGTTATGATTATATTATGGCTCAGTAGAGGGCTCTAAAAACACTGAACTAATACATATTAAATTTAGAATTAACGCCACAACCACCGCGAATTATCCGCAAATATGTTTGTTTTTTTTTTAATGTTTCAAATAAAAGTAATACATTTTTTTAAATTTAAAGGAAATCATTAAGTTGTTTTCGAGAAAATTAAAAAAAAATTCAAAAACCTATTTATAAAGACTGAATTTTGCCTTAAATCTTCGCGTCTGACGTGGTGGTAGTACCTAAACGGAATACCAAGATTGAGATATCTGCGACTTTTTGTTTTTGAGATACTCATGTAACACACAACACACTCACTCACATTCGCTAAAAACATTTTTTTTTTGTATCTAGAGACCCAAAAAATGTACTTCCGGTGAAATCTCATTTCGTGAAGCTGGCACAATCGCAATACTTCCTCTTACTAGGAAAAAGAAAAAGAGTAAAAACTGAAACATCCATTATGTGATGAAGTATCCTATAAATGCCATGACAGATTATGTAATTTTTGTCGACCTATTTGCCTCTAGAAGCTATGGGTCAACCTCTTGCCAATGCCTTCTATGTCAAAGTAAAACTTCTTTTTTTTTTCTTTTAGAAGCTTGAATCTAGGTCACATAAAAACACTTTACTAACTATTCAGAAAACTGTATTAGAGCACTCATGTGAATACCTTGGCATCTAGATTGGAAGTAATTTTTTTTTCTTTGAAGCAATGTTGAAGAGAGTAGCTAGGAAAATTTAACTTAGAAATATATATACACACGTAAGAGTGTGTAGTTTATTTACTTGTGGAGAATCTCGGTTGACCTCACAGCTATTATGAATATTCTTATAATCACTAAATTTTAATTTCAATATAAGTTAGCAGTTAAGTAGTAAAAAAATAATTAACGAAAGAAATTATTAACAATTTTATCCATAATTTGCTAACATAAACAGTAGTTTTTGGTATTTTATCCGTAGTAGCATGCATATTCCTTTTGTTTCTGATCGGTTTCGGATTTTCATCCAGTGTCAGAGCAAATTCACCAAGTTCGTGTAGAGAGTTCACTTCAACGCAATGTTTCTTTTACCTCACAGATTTTACCTCACCTGCAAAAAAAAAAATTCAAACACCTATTTTATACAGAAGCACTTTCTGATGAATTTTGCCAACCTCGTGTCTGACGGGGTGGTAGCACCTAAACGGAATACCAAGTTTGAGCTTCCTGCGACTTATTGTTTTTGAGATATTGTGATAAAATACACACACCATAAAATACATACACTATACCATTCCCTAAAAACCTTTTTTCCTATTCAAGGAACCCCAAATTCCGGTGAAATTCAATATCGAAAATCTCAGGCGAGCGCAATACTTCCTCTTACTAGTAGTAAGAAAAAGTAAAAACTGAAACATCCATTATATGATGAAGTATCCTATAAATGCCATGAAAGGTTATATAATTTTTCTACATATTCAACAATTAACAATAGTTCTTTTTATTGATGAGCTATAGCAATTAGTGTTGAGAAACGGCAACTAGGATCTGATTAGTGTGGATTAAGGGATATTCTGGGACCTAAAGGACTAGAGAAATGGAAATCCTTGTAAAAGATGGCATTCCAATGGGATTAGGAAAAAATTTCTATCGTTTGTTCAGGAAAGTTTGATAGCACTTTGAAGAGACTTTGTAGAACTATGACAAGACCAGAACTAAAAGGAATTGGAAGGCAGATATTACACTGGCATTGACATCTCGTAACTCGTAGCCCAGAAAAGCCCTAATTTGAGGTATTGGAGGGAGAAACATAGTCTTATTCCATGATAAAGCGCCTTAGAACCAATGTCACCAAGTCAAATCGTACCTACACAAAGCAAAAATCCAAATGGTCCCAATCATGCTTGCTGTTGCGGAAAAAATGCAATATCAATCATTTGCTCTTCAGCTGCAACAGTTGTATCTAGAAAAAAGTTCTAAAAGATCTATGGGTCTGCATTAACACCCATAGAGAGAAATAAGCCATTATACTGTGTCCGTACATACAATTTCATCAAAAGGGTAAAATGAAAATGTAGATTGAAGATGAAAAACTTAGTTCAGCCCACAAGCTACTTTACACTAGAACAACTTATTATACAGGCATAGTTTATGTTTAAGAGTAAGTTATCCAAACTGTAAGACAGACGGACCTTATCGATTAATTTGATTTCATAATTTACATTTCCCCTGGGAAATCAAGCAAGGGGCAGTTATTTTTATTATAGAAATCTAATAAAAAATTATGTAAATATTTACATACAACATTCATATTTTCTGCAAATTAGTCCTTTTTCCGTGGAGTAAAAATGATAATTTAATTTTTGCTGGAGACGGAGAAAAATAGAAGGTGCTTAGTTCCTCAACTTTAGAAAGTAGAATTTCTTCTACCACATCAATAACTGTATGTCTTTCACATTAGTGTTACAGAATGATTAAACCATATGAAGAAACAAAGAGAAAGGGTAGTTTAGCATTTTAAAATTCCCTTAAGCTTCCATGATTCTACGCATATTGGTTTCTGAAAACACTAATTAATTTTGATCTTCACCAGAGTACAGTAATAATCAATAGGCAAGAAAGTATTGGAAAGAAGAATGTAGAACCTAATAGAAAGAAATATGTAGAAGCAAGGAAGTAGAAAAAAGAGAAAACAAAATAAAACTGGTGTGAAACACTCACTGACAAGATTTCCATTATTACAGTTCTCACCATGAATCTGTGTGATAACATTATATTTCAAAATTAGTATTTTTATTAAATGTTTACTTGCCTTAAGTAGCCACACTTCCGTAGTACCATAGACCAGACAATGAAGCATTATAGAGGGAGCTAGTGATGATGCCTCAGCTCCACCAGAACTCTTCAGCACATAATTTGCTCGAAACATGTTATAGATCTTTAACAGTTAGCTTAGTACACCAAGCTTGAAGGAAATCGTTAGAGCCATTTTCGTGGAAATTAGTAAAAACTGAAAAATCCATTCTACAAAGTAGTACTTCCGTTTTACCAAATCGATCCACAAGCTTATTGTAGAAGCCTTTCTTAGCACTTAGATGAAATATGAAGTTTGAACTTTCTGCCATTTTCAGTTTTTGTATTATGCTGTCCATAGAGAGCCAGATAAACGTACAGACCAATTTCTAAAAACCCTATGATAAACTCAAAATACGGTAGAATTTCCGTGAAAACTCAGTTTGGGAAATCTGACAGGAATACAGTACTTGCTTTTACAACAGAAATGGAAAGTAAAAAGGGATGGGAAATAAGAAACGACAGGCGTGAAGTTTGTTATTTCATGTGGTTACTTCAGACATTATCTTATAATAATGAGATATCTTTTAGCTTTTGAGTTAATTACATATTGTTAATTTATGTAGAAAATAATAATTAGTTTGTTTCATAATTACGGAGAACATTATGTTAATTTTCAATAATTTGTAAGGGAGAGTTCAGTTTAATGTGCTAATAATAACAGATTTATTTATGTAGGTTAGTCAGATTGAGCTATTATTTTTTCAGTATGTGCACATAGAAATATAGTCAGACATAGAAAACAGCCCTACAAATGTAGTCAGAAATATAAAAGTAGTTTAAAGATAGAATAAATCATGATTCTGGTGACAAGGAACTGTCAAATCATGCTGTTGCCATGGTATTGAACATGTTTATTTAGTATAGATGTATTAGCTTTTGTTGTTCGATGTAAAAGAAAGTGTAACAATCTTTTCCGGTTATTTAACAATTTTATCAAATTCTTGCTTTCATCAGTCGTTAAGCAAAATATGATGAGGTTATTTTTCAAGGTGATTTAAAAAAAAGAAAAAAAAAATCTGGGGTTAAAACACTTTCTCTTAATGCAGGTAGTAAAACCAAATATTACACAGAAATGACAGTTACGAAGTGAGCGTAATGTGGGAGCCCTCTAAACATCGGAAAATGTTCCAAATAAATAGTTGGTACTTGTTCGGCCGTTAGGTTTCATATGATATATGCAATTGTCGGCTGATCCTCCTGATACTTTCCAGGTAAAAAAAAAAACAATGTTCACTCTTCCGCGGAATTTTAATATTTAATTTACTCCAAATTATTTCTCTAAATTATCAATATTATTCTCTTCCTTAAACAACACCAATTTAATAAAAGGAATACATTTTATATCAAGTTGAATCACATTGCGATTGCCTTCCTTTAGCAAACATTCATCTTAATAATATTTATTGTTTTATTTTACAGATGAGCGAGAAAATGTACAAAAGAAAACTTTTCAAAAATGGGTCAATTCACACTTAGTCCGAGTAAACTGCAGAATTTCAGATCTTTATGTTGATCTGCGAGATGGGAAAATGTTAATCCAGTTATTAGAAGTCTTGTCTGGCGAGAGATTAGTAAGATTTAATATTTTTTAAATATTGACACTTACGTATAAGAAGTATTCATTTTATGTAAATTACAATTTAATATTTGAAGTAAGTTATCAAACTTGTACAATACTTAAAATTTTCTTACTCACAGCCAAGACCGACAAAGGGCAAAATGCGTATCCATTGTCTAGAAAATGTGGATAAGGCACTACAGTTCCTCAGAGACCAAAGGGTCCACCTGGAGAATATGGGTTCTCATGACATTGTCGATGGAAATGCCAGGCTCAGTCTTGGCCTTATCTGGACCATAATACTTAGGTTTCAGGTTTGTTTATTTTTTCTATTTTTGTTCACTATCTTAGTAAAGCAGTCAGTCAAAAACCATATTTCCTTTGTTATTCGTGCTATTTTATACTTTTCATAATATCTTTGTTTTATTTTACTTCATGAGAATAAAATTTTGTTTTCAGAAATGTTTACCCTAGCATTGGAATAATAGTTAATAGGAGGCACTTTTTTTAAAGAAAACTAGAACATAAATATGATCTATTATGACAAAAATATATAGACTCTTTTACCCTATTTTTACTATTAACTTGTACATATTTCTGAGAAATATCACCTCTTTCCTTACCCAATGTTAAAAAAAATCTTCCGCCAGTGGTTAAAACCCAATTCTTGAATTCATAATATGCAACCATGATTACGCTGTTACACCATTTTCGTCTTGGGTTGTAAATATCGTAAATTATTGAGAAGAGTAATTATTATGTCATTTTTTGTACATTCTACAAAATTTAGTAGTTTGTAATAATTACTTGGAAAAAATAGAACTGATATAAAATGTGTAAATTATTGTGATTTATGTTTAGATATTGGATATCAGAATAGAAGAAACAGATAATAAGGAAACTAAATCCGCCAAAGATGCTCTGTTACTCTGGTGTCAAATGAAGACTGCCGGCTATCACAATGTTAATGTGCGAAATTTTACAACTTCGTGGCGTGACGGTCTGGCTTTCAACGCGATTATCCATAAACATAGGCCAGATTTGGTACAATTTGAAAAATTATCTAAATCTAATGCAATGTATAATCTTAATAACGCTTTCACTGTAGCTGAAGACAAACTAGGATTAACAAAATTACTCGATCCAGAAGGTATGTAATATTTGTTTACATTAAATTACTAAACTCTTGATTAAATGTTGTGTGTTGGGTAGGTAGCCAAAGAAAAAAAAAAAAAAAAAGAAAAATTAAAACAATTCAACAAAGGTATCGAATGCATCCCATCCTGTTGTAAAGTATTTTTTTGGATACAAGTATAACTACGGCCAAACTACTTATTTTAATGGTTTGGAGATCCAGTTTTGAAAACAGAGAAATTAAAACAATAAGTGAAGAATAGTATGCAAGCAGTTTGAAGATAATAGGTTTAAAGAAGTTATAGTTAATGGTGATGAGCGATGTTGGCCAGGAGACTTGTGGTTCTAATGAGGTCAATGAGTTCTAATCAACATATCAAATAGTCAACTATTACACTTACACATTCCACATTCCTTTCTTTCCATTTCCTTTATCCTCAAATAACTGAACCTCCATAATTCTGTTGCCATAATTATGTTGGCTTGTTAAACAATAAAATATTAAAACATAAAGAACTTATTTAAGCATTATTGATTGAGTTAAATTTGTGACTGAGTGGACTCTAACCATTCATTTTTATGAAATATTAATCATTTTTACTTTTGAAGTAATTGAAATTGAGTTAGTTTTGTCGATTATTTAGAATAAGTCCCCTTAGTTTTTGAGGTGAATGATAACATACAGAAATTTATATATAAAAAATAAAATAATATACCAATGCAACCATAAGTATATAACCAAAACAATTTGGTTGTGTTGCATTTTTAATAACCTTTCTTATAATATCCTTCATGAGGGCTAACATCAACAGTCGAAAACTTGACAAGCCTTAAACGGACTATTCTCACCTTTAACTTTATTAACTTATACATATTTCTGATAATGTACCACCACTTTCCTTACCCAGTTTACCCATTGTTTAAAAAAATCTGCATGGTTCTTGAATTCATAATATGCAACCATGATCATGCTGTTAACGCCATATTTGTCTTGAGTTATAAACATCCCAAATTATTGGGAAGAATAATTATTACAAATCTTAAACGGACTAATCACTTCCATAAAAAATGTACCTTCGTTCCATAATTCGTTAAATTAGTGTTAATCAAAATATATTATTAATATCCTTTATTTATTATTATTCTTATGCAAAACAAATTAAAAACCAGTTAAAATGCCAATGAAAACCTAAAGAAGAAAAAAATTCAAAGAATATTGAGCATAGATGATTGACTTGAAAGGAAGGCTTGCTGGCCATTATTCCAGTTCTAGGACACCATTTAGCAATTAAAGGGGTTAAAGAAGTCTTACTTTATAAAAGAAACAATCTTCTGATAGACTTAAAAATAAGCGCGCTCGAGTAGCAAGACGGAGGTCCGGGTACGAGTCCAGCAGTGCTGCCTTTAGATTTTCTTTTCCTAGGAGCCTTTACAGCTCACTCGCTTGTGATGGGCAGTGCACTAAGGAGGCTCCGAGGGGCATAATAAATATTTCAGGTTGCAGTGCAATATCCCCTATAACAATCTAAAATAATCTATCTCAGCATCCTTTCATTTACAGAAGTAGCTTTTTAAGCTACGTTCAGTTGTTTGTATCCTTATGCTCATCTATGTGGAGAATACGCAAAATTTCCTAGCTTAAAAGAAATTTAAATAAGAAAGGTCCTTATTTAAAAAAAAGAAGTATGTTTCTCTTTCTTACTCATTTTTATTTCTCAAATTTGTATCAAACTTCTACATTTTTCTGATAATTTCCCACAATCTTTTACATTTTAGTCCTTTTACATTTAACTTTGACGGTGAAAGGACTATTATTCCTTTATTTTATTTTTTTAATTTAACGCCCTAACTACTGATTTATTTCTTTAATATTTCCTCGTATGATGCAGATTTGTTATTTGGTTTTATGAATATTTGGTTGTTTTCTTCAAATTTACCTTAGGAATACAGTCTGTCTTTAATATAGTTATTAAACACTGCAACTGTTGTTTCAGTAAAGCTCAATTTCTAGTCTTTGAATCTAGTAACTGGTGCCGTTATCACTGCCAAATAAAAATATAAAATTAAAGCAAACAATTTTTCATTTCATTTCAAGGGAAAAAGGGTCCGGCGGAATTAATTTGTATAATTTTGGCTGCCTTTCTATCTGAATTTGATTTATTTGAACGTTCTGATGATAAGATACAGAAAGTTAGTTAAACAACTGATAGATAAGAAACAATAAATTGGCTTTAGACAAATGAAAATCCATAATCAGCAGTTGGTAATGCATTAATTCAATCCATCTATTTGCAGATGTCTTTGTAGAACAGCCAGACGAGAAGTCTATAATCACATATGTTGTTACGTATTATCATTACTTTAGCAAAATGAAACAAGAGACTGTACAAGGTAAAAGAATTGGTAAAGTAGTAGGAATTGCAATGGATAATGATCGGATGGTACAAGAATATGAACGTCTTACTTCTGATTTATTGAAATGGATTGAAAGCACCATACAACAGCTGGGTGACCGTAGATTTGCGAACTCTTTAGTTGGAGTTCAACAACAGTTAGCCCAGTTCAACAATTATAGAACTGTTGAAAAACCGCCTAAGTGAGTGTTGATTTTTTATTTTTTTTAATTTATTAGATATTAGTGTATATTAAATATTACATTTATTTTTCCATCAATTTCATTATATCAGTATAGTCAGTGATGACCAATGATACCAACAGTGATCGTCTCGGTGAAGACAATTCCCACTATTTTCAAGATTTCTATAACTCTACAGCTCACTGCCCGGTGAAGGGCAGTGTTGTAACGAGAAAACACTGTCCTGAGGCCAGCAGTGCACTGAGAAGGCGATCTTAGATGTTGACGGCGCGCCTTAAACTTGAAAAAAAATCACCAAGATTTTCAGAAAAATTTGCCCTTCTTTCTTGCTATCTGTTGTATTATCCTTTTGAGGACCAGCATATTACATATTTTAATAAATTCTTTAGACGAGAAACATTGATTATGGCTTACAAACTAATGTACACAACTACATTTTTCTGTGAAATTAAATCCTTGGAGACTTGTCAATTATAAGTATGTGTACCATGATGGCCAGGAATGTGTATCAAGATTGATTCGTACAACTAATCGTCAATAACGTGTAGGATCTATTCTACATATTGATTACATAAATTTACGGTATGATACTATCCGGGTCTAAGAGTATGGTCCTTTTTGAATTTAGAAAACTGCAAATGATAAATATGATTTATTTGGACCAAAATTTACCACTTTTCTATATATATCACATAATCACATTAACTCATCAACTATTTAAAGTGGAATAAAAAGTAATGATGAGAATAGTGTTTCGAAATCCACCAAATTCTTTTGAAATTTTCTATTGTGCTTCAATAATTTTCTCATTCAAAGAATCGTTTTAAAACTTCGAGATACATTGTAAATTCTAGTCTAACGAACGACTGTTTCAGGTAATCATTTTTTTTTTATCTGTCTATTAGGTTTGTTGAAAAAGGAAACTTAGAAGTGCTTCTTTTCACTCTCCAGTCGAAAATGAGAGCGAATAATCAGAAACCGTACACACCAAGAGAAGGTAAAATGATCTCTGATATAAACAAGGCTTGGGAAAGACTGGAGAAAGCAGAACATGAGAAGTTAGTAACCTTTGTTCTTTACAATTACTATAATATAGTTGTTTAAAAAAAATTGTGTTTATTCTGTTAATTTCTTCAGAGAGCTGGCACTGCGAGAGGAATTGATACGTCAAGAGAAATTGGAACAATTAGCAGCCAGATTTAATCGTAAAGCCAGTATGAGAGAAACTTGGCTGTCGGAGAACCAGAGGCTGGTTTCACAGGTAAATGTAACAGTTCTTCATATAAAATAAATTTCTTCTCTATCTAGATTAGTTTTGTGAATTGAACAAGTTTAATTCTTGTTTTAATTTTTTTTTTTCAGGATAACTTTGGTTTTGATTTGGCCGCTGTAGAAGCTGCTGCTAAGAAACATGAAGCCATCGAAACTGATATATTTGCATACGAAGAAAGAGTTCAAGCAGTTGTTACCGTCAGCCAAGAACTTGAAGCCGAAAATTATCACGATATCGATAGAATTAATGCTAGGTTCGTAACTTGCAAAGTTTTTTTTTGTTTATTCCGTTGAGGATAAGAATTATAATCACCCAAGATTTGAGAGTAAAGTTTAAGTTTTTACCAGAACGTAAATATGAGGCCTTCTGAAAGTGACTATAAATTAAACTCTCTCTCTTTTGAAGATTTTTTGACTATCTTCTTCCTTTAATATTTAATTATCTCAGAAAAATCAAACATTATTTCAATCCATTGCTATTTTGCTTTCAAAATATATTGATTAAAGCATGGTCATTATTACAAAGCGACATTTTTATATTTCAGTATCACATTTTTACTTTTTTATTATGTATAATGAAGTGGAATTTTCCTTGCGGTTAAAAGTGAAGCAATTTAGATTCATTTTTTAATTTTCAGGAAAGATAATGTATTACGATTATGGAACTATTTGTTGGAGTTGTTAAGATCTAGAAGAATGAGATTAGAATTGTCATTGCAACTACAACAGAACTTCCAGGAAATGATTTACATTCTGGATTCAATGGAAGAATTGAAAATGAGATTGCTTTCAGATGATTATGGTTAGTTCACATAAAAAGCCTATAATGCCAATAACTATTGTTGCCAGAAAATACGAGATGCGTTTTTAAGATGGGGTTTTTTTTTTTTTTTTTTTTTTTTTTTTTTTTTTTTTTTTTTTTTTTTTTTTTTTTTTTTTTTGCAATTTCCGTAGGGTGTCCAGTTTCGTTATCCGTTTCTTAGAAGTTCATCGCCAGTGTCATAAACGAACGTATAAGTATTCTGTTTTTGAGTTCATCATCATTTCAACCATTTACGATGAAAGCCATTTCTTTGAAGCATAAAGAGATGGGCGTCACTGGAGATGGTACACCAGATCGGAACAGTGGGGGACCAAAGGACCAAAGGATCGTGCTTTACTATGAAGCTGCTCTACCGCGCTTTGCTGCTTGACTATTGAAATGTTTCGACAGTTTCACTAGGAAATTCGTAACTAGATTCTAGAGAATAGAATCTGGCGCGAGTGATTCCATTTCTTTTTGCAATTAAAGAAATAGCTTGTTCGCAGCAGTTTGGAAATGATGAACTCAAAAACGGTATTGATCCTATAATCCAGGATACTGGCGGCAGACCGTCTGTAGGAAACTGGGAACGACGCCAAAAATTCGTAGAACTGGGACTGGAAAAAAATGATGAAGATGTGTATAAATTAATTGATCATATATTAAATACTTTACGTGTATTTGGCTATTTCAAAACGGTCCTAATTTAAAAATACGTTTCTTACTTAAATTGTACTTTTTGCGCAGAGGATAAGAAAAAACAAAAAAAATTGAACTTAAGACTGATGCAACAAGTAACCATTGTTTGTACTCTTAGTGCAGAGTATGAGAAGTATTGATTACTTATACTTAATATTTCTTTCAGGTAAACATCTTATGGGTGTTGAAGATCTATTGCAGAAACATAGCCTTGTTGAGGCAGATATTAATGTTCTTGGGGAGAGGGTCAAAGTGGTTGTGCAACAGTCGCAGAAATTCAATGATGATGAAACAACAGAGGGTTACAGGCCGTGTGATTCAGCGATTATTGTTGAAAGGGTTCAACAACTGGAGGTTGGTATTGAAATAGTGTGAAATTTGATCAATTTTTGTCGTATCATTCTACAAGAAGTCTAACTCTAAAATATTTATTGTAAAGCATGCCTACCATGAACTGGTTAAATTGGCCGTTGAACGAAGAGCTCGTTTGGAAGAGAGCCGTAAACTGTGGCAGTTCTATTGGGACATGGCAGATGAAGAGAACTGGATCAAAGAGAAAGAACAAATAGTTTCTCAGGGTGATATTGGTCATGATCTCATCACTATTAATTTACTTCTTTCCAAACACAAGGTATCCCAATAATTATATTTAAATTTTTGTTAGTGACCAATAGCATACGAAGATAGTGTAAGTGCGGCCATTATACGCCCTATATTTTAATTTTTCATTGTTTAAAGGCCTTAGAAAATGAAATATCATCCCATGAACCTCAGTTGGCCAGTGTTGTGGCCGTAGGTGAAGATTTAGTTAAACAAGGTCATTTTGGAGCTGAAAGAATACAGAGCAGGTTGAATGACACTTTAGACTCGTGGAAGCATCTGCAGGAGTTGGTAGCGTTTAGAAGAAAGAGGCTAGAAGAAGCTGTGGACTTCCATCAGGTAACTTAATTAATAATTTTTGTTCTTAAATATTAGATTTCGTTTAAAAATTTAGCTAAAATTTTGAATTGTATTGAAGTTCTTTGCTGATGCGGACGATGTTGACATATGGATGCTGGATGCTTTGAGATTGGTATCATCAGAAGATGTGGGACGTGATGAGGCAAATGTTCAATCTCTTTTGAAAAAACATAAAGAAGCTACTGACGAACTTAAAAACTATTCTTCAGCTATTGAAGCCTTACACTCACAAGCAAACGCTCTTGGTGAAGAGACACGAAATTCCCCCGAAGTTTCACAGAGACTGAACTCCATTGACTCCAGGTATCGTTTCACTATTGTAATATTTTTATAAATGTACTTCTGAATCTTTTACAAATTCGTTTAAGATGACAAAATGCGATCAGTTAGGTGCATATCTACAAAATTAATAAAAATATAGACTTCATTACTCATTGAAAAAATTAATAACTTGTGTTCAGATATAAGGAGTTGTTAGAATTAGCTAAACTCAGGAAGCAGAGATTACTTGACGCTCTTTCACTGTATAAACTCTTCTCAGAAGCAGATGGAGTGGAACAATGGATCGGAGAGAAAGTAAGCTTATTGTCGTTTTAAAATTTTCGACACTTTTTACCCGTAGAAGATTTAGCATTAGTTATTGTTTATTATTTTTGTAGGATCGTATGTTGGAGACCATGAGTCCTGGAAAGGATATAGAAGATGTTGAAATTATGAAACATAGATACAATGGATTTGATAAGGAGATGAATTCTAATGCGTCTCGTGTTGCTGTTGTGAATCAGTTAGCAAGGCAGCTATTACATGTGGAACATCCCAACTCTGAGCAGATCGTAGCTAGACAGAACAAAGTACTGCCATTATAATTATAATAGAAGGTTGCATTTTATTGTATTAATGAATCAGTTTACAATAACTTCATTTTTTTCAGCTTAACCATGAATGGGCTGAGCTAAGGGAGAAAGCTGAGTCCAAACGAGAAGAACTCAATTCAGCTCATGGAGTGCAAACATTCCACATTGAATGTAGGGAGACTGTGTCTTGGATTGAAGATAAGAAGAGGATACTGCAATCAACGGATTCTTTAGAAATGGACTTGACTGGCATTATGACACTTCAGGTTGGTTATCTCATGCACATCTACACGCAAGGATTAGGCATTTAATTCACCTGTTCCGGCAATTTCAGACCATCTCTTTGCTGGTCTCCTGCTCCTTTGGATGGCTTTAGACATAAATTGCAGCGTTTGCCGTCAATCGGCTAAGATTTATCCCATCAATGTGGATGGATCTTAGCTGATACTTAGCAAGTACATTCCTCGTGACCCGTTAGCATTTCTTATTCCATCTACTCTCGCATTAAGTTGTCCATTTTAAAAACCACATTTTTATCTCCAGTGTTATTATACGATGATCCTGAGGGTTTGGGATAGCACCGCCATCACTTCATAAAATTGAGCTATCTGCTTCTGGCCTTTTTTCTTGAAGTTTTGTTAAAGGCATCAAACATCATTCTTATTTTCACATCAGTTTTATTTTCTTATCATTTTTATGTGTTTTCAAGTAGCGAAATGAGAGGCTTGCTTCCCCGTCTTTTTTTTCTCTCGCTATTTTAGATCTAATCGGCTCCTTCCATAAAATGCCATCACCTCTTTTTTTTGGAGACCTTTAAATTAAATTTTTGGTTACGTGACAAGTGTTAGCACTCATTCCCAGATTCAGAAGCCTTTTTTCTGTACTCATAGGAAATCGTAAACAATAAGATGGCAGGGAAGGGATTAGCTAAGTGGTTAGCGTACTGGACTCCCACGCGTAGGATCCGGGTTCGAGTCCAGCTGTGCTACCCTTAGATTTTTTCTTCCTAGGAGCCTCTCAGCTCACTGTTCGGTGATAGGACAGTGCTGTCTGTAGCGAGAGAACACTGTCTGGAGGCCGGCAGTGCACGCACTGAGAAGGCTCCGGGCGCCAATGACCATAGATGTTGACGCACCTTAAATTTAAGAAAAAAAAAAAATAAGATGGCAGCTGTGCTGCCCTTAGATTTTGTCTTCCTCGGAGCCTCTGTAGCTCACTATTCGACGACTGACAGTGTTGTCTGTAACGAGAGAAATGTTCGGGGGCTGGAGTGCACTGAGAAGGCTCCGGGCGCCAATGACCATAGATTCGTTTCTTTCCGGGCGCCTGACGAACGTTTTATGGTCCTTCCACCTAAGTCAGTACCAATTTTTTACCATACTTTTTAGATAATACTTACCAAAAAAAAGTCGACGTAACTAACTCCACCCTCTGTAGTTTGAATACAGGCTGGAGCATTTCTCTAATCTTCGTATCGTTTCTTCTGACGCCTTTGATAATTATGATTTCCACGGAAACTGACCCAGTTTCAAGAATGTACAAGGAAAATTCTTTGAATTTTCCGAATCTAAAAGCAAAGTTTTGATTTTTGCTTAATTTTATTGAAGTAAAGTACACATCAAGGAGGACACCAAATATTTGGGACCTCCTGGTATCTTAACATATCTCCTACGAAGAACGGGCCAGATTTGAACAGCAAAATGAGAACTGTTATAATTAGATTGTATCTAATAAATTTCTTAATTTCAGAGACGTTTGAGTGGAATGGAAAGAGATTTGGCCGCAATCCAGGCTAAACTGGATTCATTGCAAGCTGAATCTGAAGCTATTGGTGCCACTCATCCTGAAGAGGCCGAACTTATCAGACAGAGAATTTCTCAGATTACGATCATTTGGCAAGAGCTTACAATGATGGTAAATAAAAATATCATACATAAAGTGTATTCATTCCGTAATTTAAATGCATAGTTTGATTATTCTGTTTAAATTAATAATAGCTGAAAGAACGAGATGCCAAACTGGAAGAAGCAGGTGACCTTCATAGATTTTTGCGTGATCTTGATCATTTCCAATCATGGCTACAGAAGACACAGACAGATGTTGCATCTGAAGATATTCCTGGTTCTTTGGCGGATGCTGAAAAATTATTATCACAACACCAGGCTATTAAAGAAGAAATCGACAACTACACTCAAGACTATGCTAAAATGATGGAATATGGAGAGAAGATAACTGCCGTAAGTTATTCTTTATAAGTCGCGTTTATTGTTAAATTATTGAACCAATATATATA
Organism: Triatoma infestans; assembly: GCA_011037195.1. Lineage (NCBI taxonomy): Eukaryota > Metazoa > Arthropoda > Insecta > Hemiptera > Reduviidae > Triatoma > Triatoma infestans. The sequence goes on from JAAEAF010005522.1 coordinate 100,249, forward strand.
TCAAATACAATTAGTTTGATTTTTTGTATTTTATTTTAGGAGCCTTCAACACAATCTGATCCTCAGTACATGTTCTTAAGAGAACGTTTGAAGGCTTTGCGTGACGGTTGGACAGAACTTCATCAAATGTGGGAGAACAGGCAACAACTTCTGTCGCACTGGCTGAACTTGCAGATGTTCCATAGAGATGCCAGACAGGCAGAAGTGTTACTATCACATCAAGAACATGTGCTGGCTAAGGATGACACACCGGTAAACATTTTACATTTTAACAGATTAATACATTATTTTTAATTATTGTATTTTTTAAATCAGTGATTTCATTATTTTAATTCAGGTTGTTTGGAAAAAGTAGCAATGTGTTCATTTTATTTTTGTTCTTGACATTCCTTTTAGGAAATGACTATATTACTTGTTGGAAGATAAAAAATTACATGTTTATGTTGGTTGGTAATAAATTGTGGTTTTTGGTTTGATATGAATTCCTTATCTTGCGCTGTATGTTGTTTTTTAACTAATTAATGCTCTCGGTGATTTACTTTCCTTTTTTTACTTTCTCTTTCTAATTTAAGAACAAGTGTAGCGATTGAATCAATTTTTTTTTAATTTTTGTTTTTAAAATTTATCAAAATATCTCATATTTACTTGGGGCGGTTTAAATTTTAACATGTTTTTAAAAAACTATATTTATGTTAGATTTTTGAGAATATATTGCAATAATATCTTATATTTTCAAGATAAACCTGGAGCAAGCAGAAAACTTAATTAAACGACACGAGGCGTTCCTTACAACGATGGAAGCGAACGATGAAAAGATAAACGCTGTCGTCCAGTTTGCTGGACAACTATCCGACGATGGACATTTCGCAAGTAGGTTTTTTAAATTTATTATTCATTTCACTGATATAAGAAGCATTTAATATTGAATCATTATTTATATTAGGCGAAAAGGTTGTTAAAAAAGCGCACAATATTGACGAAAGAAGAAAGAATAATCGCGAAAAAGCCCAGCAACAAATGGAAAAGCTTAAAGATCAACTTGAATTGCATCAGTTCTTACAGGTAATTTTTTTTTTTAATTTAAAAAAAAGGATTTTAGTACTCTCTTTTTCTGTAAGAGGATATTTCCTCTAGTGAGTATTTAACAGAACATACATGTTTTGAGGTCCCCAGAATATGAATGTCTTTAGCGAATGTGTTGTATGTGGATATGTGTGTGTTTGTGTGAGAGAGAGAAAGAAGACAATTTCTCAGTAACGAATAATCGGAGAAAGCTCAAACCTGAGATTCCATTTAGATAACACTATAGGACCATTTATAGATACAAGATACGGTTTCACTGAAGCAAAATCATCAACCGGAAGTGAGAGTCCATTAATGTTTTTTATTTTATTTTCCTGTTATTCGCTATTTTCTTAAAACAGCTCCAATGATTTATTTCTTTAAACATCGCATAACGAAACATATATATAGCCCTATTGATTTTTATGTAAACATTTATCCAAGAAATGCTTTTGGTGGATTCTGGGGGAGCTGCAACGTTAAGCTTCTCTTAAGTGCTAATCAAAAACAATAATCTATGTAATATTAGGCGAATAATAAAATTTGAAAACTTATTAAGCCGGGGTGCAATTTTAGGTGCCTGAGTTTTCGATATTGTACCGAGAACAATTTTCAACGATGTCTTAATGCTAATTGCGCATTATCATTAAATCTGTCATTATCAGGTTCTGGAAAATACAGGATTTTACTTTGAAATACTATTATAAATTTTGCTGGGATTTAATAGAGGCGCTGTTTAGTGGAATTCACTTTTAAATAGCTCTGTACGTCTAAAAACTAACTGGTATAATCCCAGGTCCCTGTTTGTAGTTAGTATATCAAGAAAACATGTATTAAACATTCTAAGATTGAAGAAACATTGTCAGAATTGCAGTACGAGAAATCGTATAATTATACAACAGTTTTTTTTTTTGTTTTTTTTTAATTAAAACGAATTTTATAGGATTGCGATGAACTGAGTGAGTGGATACAAGAGAAGAAGTTCATATCACAGGACGAATCTTATAGAAGTGCTAAAACAGTACATTCCAAATGGACTAGGCATCAGGCCTTTGAAGCTGAAATTGCTTCTAATAAAGACCGCCTTGTTAGGGTTCAAGAGGTAATATATTTAAATTATATATATATATATAATTTTATATATATAGATATAGAGATTTTCCACTATTGTTTTCTTTTTCTTTCAGTTGGGTACGGAATTAACTAAAGAAAAGCCAGAATTAGCAGAAGTTATAGGACCTAAAGTAGTTGATTTAGTTGAACAATTCAATGACCTAGAAACGATGACCAAAGAAAAAGGAGAAAGACTATTCGATGCCAATCGCGAAGTTCTTATTCATCAAACTTGTGATGACATTGATTCATGGATGAACGATTTAGAAAAACAAATAGAGAGTGCTGATGTTGGTACCGATCTGGCATCCGTTAACATCCTCATGCAGAAACAACAGGTAAATGACCACCGATATGAAGAAGCCACTTATTGTTCATAAAATATATTTTAATAATGATCAATTCCTTGGCAGATGATAGAAACTCAGATGGCTGTTAAAGCTAGACAGGTGACGGAACTTGAGACCCAAGCAACTTACCTAGAAAGAACCGTTCCGGAGAAGATGGGTGAAATTAAGCAGAAAAAGTATGCAGTAGAAGAAAGGTTCCAGAAACTGAAGGAGCCTTTGTTGCAGAGACAAAGACAATTAGAGAAGAATAAGGAAGCGTTCCAGGTTTGCTTTTTACTATATTTACTTATTCTTGTCGAAATTTAAACATTTGGTTCTAATAGTAATTTGCAATAATGCGATGCTATTATTGTTCATGATTTTATTAATAATTTTTTTATTTATTTAGTTCCGACGGGACGTGGAAGATGAGAAATTGTGGATAGCTGAAAAGATGCCATTGGCTACTTCCACTGATTTTGGAAATAGCTTATTCAATGTTCATACATTGAAGAAGAAGAATCAGGTATTGTCCCTTTTTATTTTATTTTTGAAATAACACATAAAATATGTGTCACACAATGTAGTAACATGTCATAAGGTGCATAAAATATGCATCGCAAAATAATATATGTGATCAGGTTGTGAATATTTAAATATGTTTCCTTATTTTTTAGTCTTTGAGCACTGAGATAGACAACCATGAGCCGAGACTTCATGCTGTCCTCAGAAATGGAGAGAAATTGGTAGAAGAAGGAAATGAGGATGCACCTCAGTTCAGAAAGTTGATGGAGGAGCTTCTAGACAGGTGGCAACATCTTAAGGATGCCGTAGCAAACAGGAAACATCAACTATTGCATTCAGAAAAGGCACAACAGGTCAGTTATTTAAATTGTTATTTTATATCAAAATGTAATTTCTAGATTGTTTTATTAATTCAGGGTCATAAATTTTACTTTCTTAATTTTGTTATAAGAGGAAGTATTGTGCATTCTTTGCATTTTCGAAATTGAGTTTTCATCTATAATAGAATATTTGGAAGTTCTTGACCGGAAGTTCCACTTTATTGAATGGATTTTGAAGTTATTTCAAAAAGCTACCTCTCAGATCTTTCTTTAAAATTTTTATAGACACTACACTCATGGAGGTCTATCATTTTTATTTGAAACATTATTCAATTTCTGTTGGAAGGGTGACCTTAAAGTGTCATTTCAGTACATCACATGCATGGTTTTATTATCTTTATAATCTGATTAGAATTGAATGAGTTGCCAAAAGTTCTGTTTGGGAGAAAGCATTGACTGGTTCTCAGGTTTTTACCCGCATTTCTGCGATTTTCTTGCTAATACACAAATGGGTTTCTTTAAGACTAGTACACCAACTATACATTTACAAATCCATCACCAACTACACATATACAGATCCATCACTTTTGTTTAAAATTTTTTCTAAAGGGTTTTTTCGGGGAGCTGAGACATCACTGCTTCTTATTTGATAATAGCGAAGATTATCTCGCCTGTAGATATTGAATGTAACTAGCACTTAGACAAAGTTCCATTGATTGAGGAAAACTTGTAAATAGATAGTAATTACATTATAATGCGAGAATTTTTAGAGAGCATGATTTAAAACAGATTTTTTTTTTTAATTTTTCTGTAGTACCTGTTCGATGCTAATGAAGCTGAAAGTTGGATGTCTGAACAAGAGCTGTATATGATGGTAGAAGATAGAGGCAAAGATGAAATCTCGGCACAGAACTTAATGAAGAAACATGAATGCCTGGAACATGCTGTAGATGATTATGCAAACACCATAAGGCAGCTGGGAGAGACGGCAAGAGCTCTCGCAGCCGAAGATAATCCACTCAGGTTAGAATATATTATCCAGAGCAAGTATTATTCTAGAATATTTCCTAATAGCTGAATGTAACACGTTCATGTTTTCACTGTTGCTAACTTTATCTGTCCAGCGATCAAATTGGTGTCAAACAATCGCAAGTAGATAAGCTGTATGCAGGCCTTAAGGATCTGGCCGGCGAAAGACGTGCTAAACTTGATGAAGCGTTGCAGTTGTTCATGCTGAACAGAGAAGTAGACGACCTAGAGCAATGGATAGCCGAAAGAGAGGTGGTAGCTGGTTCGCACGAACTTGGCCAAGACTACGATCATGTCACGGTAATAAATTTATAGAAAACACACCTATGTTTTGTATGCCCATTTATAAATGTGGGTAAAGAATTTGATTATTTTTATTTTTATATGTTTAGTTACTATGGGAGAGATTCAAAGAATTCGCCCGTGATACAGAAGCTACAGGTGCTGAACGCGTTCAAGCTGTGAATGGAATTGCTGATGGTCTAATAGCTCAAGGACATAGTGATTCGGCCACAATTGCAGAATGGAAAGATGGCTTGATTGAAGCCTGGCAAGACTTACTTGAGCTCATCTCCACGAGAACACAAGTAATTTTGTTTCCCAAAGTTCTTTCATTTCTATGGAAGAATATTTTGAGAAAATAACTAGCTGACCTGGTTCACACAAAATCGTGTTTTATTTTTAGATGTTGGAGGCATCGAGAGAATTGCATAAATTTTTCCATGACTGCAAGGATGTTTTAGGTCGTATATATGAAAAACAACATGCAATGTCAGATGAACTTGGAAGGGATGCTGGTAGCGTCTCTGCACTGCAAAGGAAACACCAGAATTTCATACAAGATCTTCAAACTTTACAATCACAGGTAATAGTTATGATCCTTAGTTATTTATAGAACAATTAACGGTTGCTAGAATGTTGGTTATCATTTCTCTTACGAGAACAAAATTCTTCTCAATTATCTGCCCTGAATGACTCGAAAGCAGACAGGTGACGGAACTTGAGACCCAAGCAACTTACCTAGAAAGAACCGTTCCGGAAGGGATGCTGGTAGCTCATCAACTAAGGTTTTTGGAAAAATGTCTTGTCTTGAAAGCCAGTCTAAATAAAATCTTGTAGGAATTAAAATTTTATTTTGTACTAGCTTTCCTTGCAAACAGATCGGAAAATTAAATAACCAAATCAATGCCAAAGGATCAAGGCTGCGTGTGGTAAAAGTTAAATGATCCCATCCCATTAGTTCCGGTATTCGCTACTTATATTCCGCTATAATAACGCTGCTAGGGCAGCACCTTTGGTGCCGACTAGAGCGAATTCTGATGATATAAAGGCAAGAGCGCGGTGTGACCGATGAATTACAGAAACTTCCAATAAATTCTTACCTTTTTTTGCAAAAGTTCTTAAAGAAAACGACAGAATCCCAATGTAATCAAGTGTAAAAATTATAAATTAGAAAATATAACTGCAGGTTAAATATACTACTCCTAAGAAATTAATCAACTTAAAATACATGTGTAGAACCAAAGTTGGTCAATGTAGAATAAAAAAAATTTACATTCTTAACTATAATAGGTTTCCATGGCCATTTTCATGAAAAACACTTGAATTTCCGGGTTTAGACGAGTCAGTGGTTGGCTCAAAATCTTATTAGTGAGTGCTTATTGGCTTTCAAGGTGTAATGACGTTGAAGAGGCTCATTGCAACATGGGCGAAACCGCGGATTCTAGCAAACCACTGTCGCGGTCTCAACCCGGAAACTCGGGTTTTTAATTCTTAACTATTTTTCGGAAACATATTCTTCTTCTTCATCTTACAAAACAATATGTTACAATGCTCAATAATGTGAATTTACCTGATCAAAGTAAGGAATTGATTTTAAGTAAGGAACCTCACGAAAATAAAACATCGATTTTTACTAGTGAACTTTGTAGAGATGTAAAAATACTTTAAATCTTATATGAATTAAAAAGTGTACTTTATTGAAAAAAAGCAGTGAAATTCAGAATTTGAATCTGCAGTTCATATATAGATTAAATTTTCTTTTAACATGATAGCATCAGATAATATAGCATTTTTTTATTAAAAATAATTTTTTTATGATCACTGAGTTGTCGCGCAAAAAATATTTAGTTTTATTGAACAATTCTAATTGGTTGTTCACTTAACTTAAAAAAGATTTAATAGGATTATAGGATTGAAGAAAGGTTTTATTTCATTGAAAAAAAAAAGAAGGGTTAATATGATTGTAATATATATATTATTACTCAGTTGCAAACTAGGTACTATGTTCCTTGCGCTTGAGAATCCTTTAAAACGGTTTTAGAAGCTGAAGAAGTTAGAAATTAGACTGCCGCGATAGTGTCCTACAGTTTTGTTCAAAGCTGGTGTAGTTAATTCAGACTAATACCGACTTGAAGGGTCATAACTTCTGCTCTTCATGAAAATTTATGTTTTGCAATCATGTGGAGCAAGATAATGTTATGGTGGAAGCCTTTGACAGAACTGAGAAGGCAAAGATATAGATAAAAATAATTTTAGCATTATAGATACAAATATAATTGATACAGTAATTCTTTGGGTGTTCTGGCACAACCTGAATGTATGTCCCTCATATATAAGTCTTATATATGGTTGGTAAATTTAAAGTAATTTTGTAAATAGGTGCAAGCAATATCAGATGAATCATCTAAACTGCAAGCAAGTTACGCCGGTGACAAGGCCAAGGAGATAACGAACCGTGAAAGTGAGGTAGTAAGCGCTTGGGCTGCTCTGCAAGCAATGTGCGACGCAAGAAGAGCCAAACTCGCAGACACTGGCGATCTCTTCAAGTTCTTCAATATGGTTCGCACTTTAATACTATGGATGGACGATGTAATCAGACAAATGAACACCACGGAAAAACCGAGGTATTATCACACTGAAATTTGTAAATTTGTTATAACTTATGTATTTTATGAAAAACACTTGAGTTCTGGGTTGAGACCGCCACAGTGTTTTGCTAAAAACCGACGTTTCGTCCATATTGCAATGAGCCCAATGTCCTTGAAAATATGTAATGGCCCTGAAGAGGGTCATTGCAATATGAGCGAAACATAGATTTTCAGCAACCCACTAATGCGGGTCACCCGGAAACCGGCAAGTTTTTTCACGAAAATGGCCGCGAAAACCTACAAGATCAAATATGTTTTTAGTTATTATGACCAATGTTTTCGAAATGCATAGTAAACACAACTATAAGAACAAAAGTGATTTAATAATGAAATAAATATGAACTAAATTTTCATTATAAGAATTTCACGTTTTGGTAAAATGTACTTTAAACTTTGCTCTTGGTAGTAATTAATCTAAACATTTCTCTCTATAAAACTCTCTAGGGATGTCAGCGGAGTAGAATTGCTTATGAATAACCACCAAAGTCTAAAAGCAGAAATTGACACGAGAGAAGATAATTTCACTTCTTGTATAACACTTGGCAAAGAATTGCTTTCTAGAAATCATTATGCTTCTAATGAGGTAAACAATAAATGACAGATTTTGATCATTGTGTAAGATAGTTTTCACAGTAATTCTAGTTTTACACTGTCTTTTTCATTAAACATTTTTTAATCTGTTTACAGATTAAGGAAAAATTGCTTTCGCTAAATAATCAAAGAAATTCGTTACTACACAGGTGGGAAGAGAGATGGGAGAATCTACAGTTAAGTGAGTGTCAACTTTATGTTTATTACATATGTCACATATTACAATCTTAGTTTAACATACTTAATTGGTATTTCTTTACTTTCCAATGAAATAGTCCTAGAAGTGTACCAGTTTGCAAGAGACGCAGCTGTGGCTGAAGCGTGGCTCATAGCTCAAGAACCTTACTTGATGAGCACAGAATTAGGCGTAAGTTTATCTTCCTTTCTTTCTCCCTAAAATTGTTTGCATCTTTCTAAACATGTCACCTCTGTAGGGATGGACGCGGTAGGTTATTCAATTGCGCAGCAACGGTAGATGAAGCGTCCATTGAGTGTTTGAATTTCTGTTTTTTCAAATGTCCGGCCATTTTCTTGTCAGTAAAAGCAACTGTACACACAATATCTTTTAGCCCCAATTAGCTAAAATTGGGCTTCATTCCATCATCCAACTTTTTATAATATATTAGTTAGGTGGCTTAAAAATCTACTTCACAAAGAAGATAGGATTTGTTTCCAGCCTAAGCAAACCATATGGGAGATAATCATGGCCTTTTCTATTATTCTCTATTATATCTATTAAATCCAGTAGTCTCATAGAGGGTTGTGACAGTGAGACGGATATTTTCTTATGTTTTCCTTTCGCATTTAGCAACATTTTGCTGCAAATTGTTCACAAAACCACTGAGATTCTAGCCTTGGAACTTCTAAAGGACACAACATATCTAATTGGTTTGGTCCATGTAACAACCCTTTTTTTAGTTGATCGACAGTTTCATTCCTCGATACGCCCCAGTGTTTAATGCTGCATTATACTATTATCTCCCATTTCTGAGAGAATAACTCGTTTAGATGTGGTCTGTCCTGGCTTCTCCTAAATCAATAGATCTAGGAAATATTGTGCTTTAATCGAGAAAAAGCTATGTCTTAAACCAAAGGTTGTCTCTAGATCATTTCACGCATCACTTTGTTCACAGTAGCAAGTAAAGACTTCTGCGAAGTCAGTTTGTGGTATTTTTATTTCACAGTCGGAAACCGTTATCTGCTAACTCTTTCGTACAAAATAAGTGAAGTTCTCATAGCACTGGGTGGGTAGCACGTTTTGCCTGCATTTTCATTACCACTGTGAGCTTCGATTTGGTAGCTCCGTTAACACTTCTAAATGCTTGATCTTGAATTCTGTCTACAACAACCCGTTGCAGTCAATAAAAGCTCCTGTACGTACTCTATTACTAGCCTGCATACTGTTGAAGACATCTTTCTAGAGTACTTCATTTCATCCTTGTTACCTTGAAGCAAGCGCAGCTTCTTTCCGGCCTTGGCACCCAAAGTTAGCAAGTTCTGTATGCGCTCAAGCAACCTCAATATTATTAACCCAACATTTTCTTACAGCATACAATCGATGAAGTAGAAAACTTAATTAAGAAACATGAGTCGTTCGAAAAATCAGCAACCGCCCAAGAAGAAAGATTTTCAGCTCTTGAAAGGCTAACCACTGTGAGTAAATTGAATAGAAATGAATATATATTGATAAATGTAGAAATTATGAGTATATTTATATTTTAATACTTTAATATGCTTCAGTTTGAGTTGAAAGAATTGAAAAGGCGAGAAGAAGAGGAGGAGGAACGGAAACGTCAAGAAGAACTGGCCAAGAAACAAGTTACACCACCATCTTCACCTCAGCAAGTTGCAGTTGCTGAAAGGTTCGTTTTAGCATTTATTTATACTTATGTAGTTCTGTTAGAATATAGTATATAATATTTTGCGGGAAGTCTTTAGGACTTTGTTTTGTTAAAGCTAAGAATGGTTTCATAAATAAAGTCATTTTAATTATTATAATTGTTGCCCATTCACTTAACACATGTTTACGTACATGTTTCTCTTTTAGAGAAATTTACTTTTATTTTCTCATAAAAGTAGGATATTACTGCAAGTTGCTTATGATATTATTAACGGATCAGCTTAAAACTGGATCTTATATAAATTTCCTTTATAAAATCAACATTATAGGAGATATTTCATACTATAGCAATTTTCCAAATAATTCAGTAGCTTTCATTTTAGATTTGCCCAAGTGCTAAAAGAATACTAGGTTCCTAAAGTTAAATGATTCCGCCAGATATTTCATGTTTATTTTATTTATATTTTTAAATTGCAATCATTAACTAACTTTGTTGAAAAAAAAAAACAGAACGGACGGTGTGGATGGAGAAAGTGCGCCTCAAAATGGTGCCGGACCTTCCGAGCCAGAACCGCGTAAAGGTAAGTACCATACTTTATTTTATATTGCCAATATGTTTATTTGGCTTCAGTTGAATATATAGATGTTTTTTTATTGTATACCTATATATATATATTTGTGTCACTAACCTCGTCTCTGTTATACATACACAATTCATAAATATTACTACCCTTATTTGAAATTCTTTTATTATAGTTATACTTACATATTTTTTTAATCATTCATGAACATTAATTATCAGTTGGTATTTACATTGACTATACACCTACATTGTAATGCACATTGTGGGCTAGTTAATAATATTAAACATTATTCTCCTCTTTGTCATTGTCAGCATGATATCCTGTATATTATTATATCTAATTTTATTTAAAGAATTAATAATCCACTTAAGTTTTACCACCAAAAGGGAAATAAAAGAATAATTCTTTTAAAACAAATAAATGTGCATTATTAACAAACAGCATGTCACTTTTGTTTGAGTTTTTTTTTTTTCAAGTTTTGTTTGGTTTACTAACGTGCTCATTTTTGTGTTTTTGCCACATATTGAAATGGCTTGAATATTGAATGGTGGGCACATTGTCTTCATACAGATAATTAAAGCTTCCTGTTTCTACGAATTTTCATTTCCTCTTTCTACCAACTCATTGTTTAATTCTTGGAAAAATATTGAAATATCCGCTTCATTAAATTTGTTTATTATGATTAATTTATTTGATAAGATAAATGATTTATTGAGATAAAATCATGATTTATTTATTAAGATAAAAAGTATTAGTCCTTTGAGACCCGTTCGGATTAGTCAGATTATTGCGTTTGTTCAAACGCATCGGCAGGAATGCTCGCCGCCCAAACCACAGTATTGCTGATGTGTGAGTGTCGCCACAAAACAGCGTTGTTTACGTTTGTGTTTGTTGCCATAGAGCAGCATTGCGCGCACTGATTCTTGTAACTGTCGCCATAAATGAATCCCCTGATGCATTGATGTTGCCATAAAGGAGCGCTGATGTTTTGGGTGTCGTCAGAGAGCAGAATTGCTAATGTGTTGGTATGTATCGCCACAGTGCACATTTGATTTGTGCGATTTTTGCCAGAAAGTAGCATTGCTGATATTTGTGAGAAACGCCACAAGTCAGCATTGCTAATATTTGTGAGAGTTGTCACAAAGCAGCGTTTTTTAGGCATCAATCAAGCTAATTAAAAAAAAGATATTGTATTGGAAAGGACACACTAAGAAAGGGTATTGTTATATATCGATGCTCACTTGTGTTGTTTATTTTGTGCTTTGTTTTTATTTATTGGTAGAGTTTTTATTGAATATCCTTCCTTTTTTTTTGTTTACTTTACTTTGTCTTCTAAATGTATGCGTATTGTCTTCTATTGTGTTTCAAGCCTCAGTACGCAAGTCTCCTCCGACCCAGCTCTCTATCACGCCCATAGAGAAACCCACAGGTCAGTTTTAATAGACGTCTTGCACTGGACACAGTTCTCTTATTTTTAATAGCAAACTTCTGGGATATTGAAAAAATTATAATTATTTTATCCGATTAAAATAAACAAATATCTAGTATGCAAATTATTTTTTAATCGAGAGTATATATTTAGATTTAAATAATTAAGATAAATTTTTGCATTTTATGTAGATATATAAAAAATCCACCGCCTTAGATATTGGTTTTCACTAGAACACTGCATGGGAGTGTCTTGTGATTTATTTTCTGTATAGCTCGTCGCATTTTGGAGAGCAAAACAGAAATTTTTGATGAGTATAAGCTTACTGCAACGTTGCCTGCTTCTTATATAATCTTTTTTAACTTTATATTAAATATACAATACTTATATATATTTGGTGAAGGTGGATTTGGAATTAATTTATTTGGTGGAGGTAAGTGTTTTCTTTTTTGTACTTGTACACACTCTTCTTATTTATCCCCCTCTCTTGTATAAAGCACTTGCAATTTGAGCGATGGAAATATACATATTTGCTGGAAAAAACAGTAAGTTTTAGTGAAAAAAGTATTTTATAAGTTTGTGTGGTGTGTGTATGTGTGTGAGTGTTCCTTTCAAGGATGAATGTGTGTGTGGGCGTACGGCCGGTCGCTGCTTACTAAGCACTCTTGAAGTCCCTTCCTTACATAATATATGAATTATATAATTCATATCATAATATTTTTATCACAACATTTGATCAGTCATGGTCACTTTGAATATTTTTATATTTCCTCACAAGTAATCAGGTTTTCTTGTTTGTTTTTTAATCGAATGTTCTTTTGTACTGTCAAAAAATATTTGTTACAATCGGTGACGGGTGGTGTATTTGTTATTTTATAGAATATACGTGGTGCGTTTTTATAAAAAGCTTTGTTTTGAAATGAGAAAAAAACAAATAAGATATATATGATTTATTATGGCCAAATTATATCTATATATAGTTATCTATTTAGCCGCATAGTCACCATTAAATCACACATTTCTCTGGTAATGCCTCACCAGTTTCCTTATTCTACGGTCAAAGAAGACTCTCGCCAGTGTTCTGAACCATTGATTAATAATAATAATACTTTATTAGGAAAAAAAATACAAAAAAAATAAAGAAATGACAAAGTATTAAAAGCATGGCATAAGCCGTCTGATTATCATTATTCTTCAATTCATCTTCACTTCCAAACCGCTCCGATGCAAGACATTTCTTTAATTGCATTAGGAGACTGTAGTCACTGGGTGCCAGGTTGAAACTAGAGGGAAGTTACTTGAAAACTTTACGGAGAAAATGTCGCACAATTCAATAGTTCCAACTATACTGTGTGATAGAGCATTATCTTGCAAAAGTATTATTCCTTGGTCAGAAACTTCGGTTTTTTCTTCAGAGAAAACTTAGATGGGCAGAGAAAACGTAGAACAAAAGACAGAAGTTGCAATGCTGGAATCTTGTTTTGTCAGCAATGCTCGATAATACAATACAGCTTAAATTGTGTTGAAAAATTGTTACGGTAATTTCACTGGGAATTTTGTAACCATGCTCCTATAGCTTCGGTGCCACTATATCACTTTATGCATTTAAAGAAATTACCGTTGCATCGCAGCGGTATATGATGATAAAATGTCTCAATCACAATGTTAATAGTTAAATAATGATTCCGGACACTGAAGGCAGACATTGGAATAAAGAAACTGGTGACATGGTACCAGATCTGTGTGACTAACATACAATAAATGTAGATATATTGTGGTCCTAATAAATCATGATATCTGATTTCAAAACAGAAGTTATTTTAATTTCAAGAACGCGCTTCGTGCATAAGCAAATTTTTTAATATCTAAGCTTCATTTGGTGTTTGTTATTTTATTTATTTGTCTCAGGATGTTTATTAAGTATGCAAGTTAATTGCAATTTACAGTTCAATTCACTTATTAATCAGTAATGGCTAACAATTCCATTATTATTTCTGTTTTCTTAAGCTTTCTTTCAACTTTTCATGCAGTTTCTAAGTTTCATGTGTTACATCCAGCAATGAGATTAGATTCTTTAAGACTTGGGCAAGATCGGAAGAACTATAAGATATAAGAAAGAAATCTCAGACGGATCTTGTAAGAACAAAACAGCCACTGATAATAATTTCATTTATTTTGTCCTCTTGATAGAACCTTCCTGCTCTTTGAAATTTCGAACTGATCATTATCAGATTTTTTAAAATGTATTACAAGGCAAATATAGCTTTTTTCTCAAGTTCTTGCTACAGTTTTATGCACCTTCCTGAAGTAAACAGATGAAACGTTAGCCATTGCTCTTCATTAGTATGATCTCTTTTTTTAAACGTGTATTTTTCTCAGTTTCGTGTAGTTCTTATTATGAGTTACTTTTTTACAAAAATTTTCTTGAGCGTTGATTTAGAGCACCACCCATTTACAGTAATTTACAGAAATAAATGAAAGAAAAAAAGAAGTTATGAATCATAGTTCAATTAAAAATAAAATTACAACGCTCGCACACACATATTTTTTTATATTTTGCATGTGGACACTTTGCATGTTTAAAAATCGTAGCGATGCATGATGACGGTGATGAATACGAAGAATCAGATGTGGTAACAGCGATCAGGACACCTCCTCCAACGCCGACAGATTTTGTGCTCATGGAACGATTAGAGCAGGAGAAATCATATCAGCATGCCATATCCAGCAGTAATAGTTCGACACCTCCGCCAACACCACTATCCAAAGTACCTCCGCCAAAACCAGCTCATACCAGGCCGCAAACTTTGAATCTTACCACTAAAGGTATATCAATGTATATTAAATTAGGAAATTTAATAGGATCACTTGAAATCGACTAGAAAAAAGAAAGAAAGAAGTAGATCAACATACTATGAAATAAGTGCAGATAGTAGGTGCTTTGAACAACTAGACAATTCTTATTTAAGATTCGTAAAAATGATTGATCTGGATGGGATTCGTTATCTTTATTTGTCACAACTGTCACTTTTGTTCCTGAAATGATGAACGCATATTTCCTTTCTATCAAAATCAAATACAAGGAACTATTTTTTAAGTTTGAATGTCATTATTATTAGTCACATGGAAAGTGACAAGCATAACATATAATCGAATCATATTCTGTCTCTACTAAAAAGCAAAATACTAGGAAATCCTGAGTTTTCAGGCTGTGATCGAGTTTGATATAAATCTACCTTTCGCCCATATTGCAGTAAATTTCTCCAGTTTTATCTGAACAACATATTGAAATATGGACAAAACTTCTTGTTCATCAATCTGAAGCGGCTTCAACAAAGAGATTCAGGATTTCTTAGTTTTTGCTTGATGATGAGATCCCATGGAAGGTAAAAAAAAACAACAGATATTGACAGTTTTTTCTTATAAATTTTGAAAACATTAAAAATTTTGAAAAAGCCCTCCTCACTTTGTGCTGGATTCTTTCCAGCGTGGATAGTATCAAGTCAACCTTTGTGACATCCCAGACCTTACTTATATTTATTATGCTTTTTCTGCAACAGTATATCAATTCTCTTTTAAATTTATACTTAACTGCTATAAACAAAAAGCTTTATTCAGTAGAGATTAAAAGTAACTATAGGGTTGGCCTTCCAATTTTAAGTCATCGATAATTGCTATTATACGAAATGCTCGTATGTAATATAATACACTAATATTAAAGGAAATATGTTTTCAAATTAGTATTTTTTTATTTATATTATATATTACATATTATATAATTTTATATATATTTTTTTTTTATATTATATAATTTATTATATAAATTTTTTTTTTATATTATATAATTTTTATTTCTTTTTCTGAAGAGCGAAATTGCGATCTTATCAAATTTTCGAAATTGAGTTTCCAAGGAAAAACATTTTTCGAGATCCCAAGATTACTGATTGGTCTGTGGGTTTGTGGATAACGAAAAATTGGAATCTCATTTAGGCATCACCTACACTAACTTATTTCAGTCAGAATCCGTTAGTCAGTATCTTTTGTGCTGAATTTTGTTTTTTTATTTTTCGCATTTTTTCGAAAACGGCTGTTTTCTTGAAACTTGGTACATTAATAAAGCGTATGCGTGGCTAGCGCAATCGCCTTTGGTGCGAGAATTCAGCGTTTGATTTCCGTGAGGACAAAGTCGGTGTTGACCCAGCATCGTGCGAAAAAGTGGGATAGCTACAGTTGGTAGCGCACTATAGGTAGCGAAGGCCAAAATTAAAACGGCTAGGGGACCCAATGCGTGCTTACCACACGACCCCCCCAATACAAATCGCCGACTGGCAAGCCTGTTTTTATATATATATATATATATATCGATTCTATCACTTTCTATTTGAAACATTTCCAGGAAAATTTACATTCAACTATACATAAATTGTATACATAATATAATATATAATTTATTATAATAAAATATAATATTTTTAATTAATTATATATGTAATATATTTATAACTATTAAATTCAAATTTTGGGGGTGCCTCACATAACCTACAGGTAGATGTCTCATGCATCCCGACTTCATCTCATGTGAGATTTGTATAATTGAGCGAGAGGTATTTCTAAACCGGGTCCCTCCAGGTTCCCGCTCCATACCTTGGGTATCGAGCATAATGCAAATATTCATCTTTCTTATCATACTTTCCACAAAGTGGATCCTTCACAAACCCATATTGTGTGAGAGGTTCCTTAGGAGACAATGTCTTGTGATCCTTCTAGCTCACTTTTCTCACTTATTAGCCTAAGTGAGCTAGTAGCCTCCTGAGCCTTCTAAGGATAACTAGAATGTCTTCGCCTCTCAACTCTCTTTCGTTAGAAGATAGGCATATTAATGACTGATGTCCCCAAAGACATTTCCGCAGTAAAGTTTCAGCACAAATAGATGGCCACAAGGCCTTCTCCTTTGCTAGTGAATCGGCCATCTCGATACCTTGATTGCCTCTGACCTACACCCAACATAGGTATACGCTATTATAGTTCTCTTGGGGTCCTGCCAAGAAAACTCCAATTCCATACGCTTAACTCTTACAAATAATTCTTAATAATCTTACTTTTACAAATAATTTCCGTTGGAGCTCGCCTCTAGCCTTTCGTGGGCCTGACTGTCAAAAGAAAATACTTTTCTGCCCATTGTGGCCTTCTTTTATAGGTCTGAACACAACTTAGGATGGTGAACATAATATCATGAAGGACTGGGAGGGGGGTTCTACCAAGAAATAATATGTACCGGCACTCTTCATATATGATGACCAAATGCTTAGTAATAATTGCAACATTTAAGAAAATTTATCATTTAGAATTGAGAGTATTACAGTTAGGGAAAGTCGTGTGATTGTTTCCATCCAGATTATTTTAAAAATCAATACAATTAAAATTAATATGAATGTTACTGGTCAAAAAGTATATTTCTAAATATATATAACCCTTCATTAACCTTAAAGTTCTCCAACGTAACTCTTCTATTCACTAGATTAAATTCATTATTGTCAATTAACCTGTTATATGCCTTACTGTCTTCTTTAAAACTTTTAACTGTTGCAGAAAAAGTGTAATATTTTGTGCAAATTTAGTGCCAAGATACGGATATTAAAAGAAAACAACCTCTATCGAAATAAAGTAAATTACATCTTTTCTGCATTCATAGTATGTTGGAAGTGACGAGTGGCGACCCTCTTTGCAACAGAGATAATTCTTCCCAGCAGCACAGTAAATCAGAGCATCATTATTAATTTAGATGAAAGCATCCTCTATATTTGCAACAAATAATTTTATTAATATGCTCTAGCATTTTTACTTTCTCTAATTTTTTCTTAACCTTTGCACAACTACGATCTGCTTAACAGAAATACTGATACAAAAATAAAGTAGCTTATAACTGGGAAGGGAAAAGGGCTGGAACACAAGACAGTACAAGCTAAGCTGGTGGTGGAGTTCTTCAGTTAACTACATTGCATTACAAACTACAGCATATTGAGGTTGGTGGCAGGCTCTGGCATTTTGAGCTATATTCCGCTCTCAGTAACTAAACTCCCCTTGTAGAACTTCATATCTAGTTATTTTTGGTGATCAATTTTTATTTATATTATTTCTCCTTAATATTCATAATTACCTGTTTATTACAAATATTTAATATTTTTACGTTTAAAATAAAATAGTATTCTCATCACAAAATTAACATCTAAAATTAATATACCCTTCTAATAAACAAATAAAAGGAACGTAGCAATAATTTCAATTAAGTTGTTAATTATATTTACAGTTGCCGCAATAATTTTTTTGAAAAATAATTATTTATATAATAATTTACAATAACTTTAATAATTTTGAAAAGGATTTGAATAAAAAGTATCTTTTTCATAGTTGACATTAGTTAGGTCCATATTTTGAATTTACATTTACTTATACATTTTTTTTACAAATTCATTCGGGAAAGAGGGTTGCGTAATCGCCTTTTATAGGCTGCACATCTTTAGTAAATTAAGATTTCAAACGAAATAAATTTTGAGGCTCCATGAAGGCGAAAAAACATATTTTTACTGAATAGTCTTTGAATGTGTATGAACAAATCTAATACGAAGAACTTTGTTATTTATGTACCAGAATTTTCAACAAATATTTCCCTTCTAAAACAAACATTCTCTCTTCCAATATTGTTTAAACTCCATACACATTCTGGTTGTGTACTTTACTATACCAGGTTGTGCCGTAGAAAAACCATCAAATTGCTAAAACTGCACATATTTTGAATAGTTATCGCAATGTTACTTTTATTCCAGCTATAACTAATCACATTCACTACAGGCTGTATTTAGTATTAGATAATTAACTCGTATTAATGTCAATTCTGTGCCCAAATGTAGACAAAATTTAGCAGAGGCCAAAAAGAAGAAAACATTTCACTCTAAAGAAGTTTATTTTTCGACGTTTCGGACACCTTGTTGACCTTTCTCAGGAATTACATGAAAACAAGAAAATTAGAAATAAGTAGTGGAAAGAAACTATGAATAAAGATAAGGGGTGACTTTAAGAAGATTTTAAAAATATACCAAAAAAGTTAAAACACAAGAAATTTAAAAAAGACGATACATATCCGGGAGAGGTGTTAATTATTAGAAAAGATTATTGTGTTTATGCAATCTATCTGTTTACAAAGTAAAGTTGAAACATGAGTTTAAAACTGAGGACAGAAAAAAAGGAGGGAGAAGAAAGAGGTCCGTTAGATGTTAGGAGTTTAATTTAAAGTAAGTACAAGCGGAAAGTGTAAGAGGAAGGGGTGACGTACTTATCTTTTTTGTAATTGATGGATTAGGGTTGACGAGAATGGATTCTGGTAAGAGGCATTTCAAGTGGTTGGAATAAATGATTAGGAATAGGCCATTTTAGAAATCAAAGGAATAGTCAATGGTGAGGGCGGTACTATCGGTTTTTTGAAGGGATGCCCAGTTCGTGTTGTCAAAGATCTTTCGTAAATGTTTTTTGATTCATTCTTATAATATGCGTAAAAGTAACATTTAACTCCTCTCACTGACAGGTAATGTATTTTATAATTTTTAATTTCTTATGGTTCTCCTTTTTGATTTTTTATTTATAACTGTTTTGGTATGTTTTCAAAATCTTCTAATTTTTCTACCTGCAAAGTCATTATCCCCTTGTGTTTTACATCTTGATTCATAGTTTCTTTAAATATAAATTTTTAAATTTATTAGTAATGATTGTTTTTCATATAGTTCCTGAGGAGGGACACCAAAGGTGTTCAGAACATAGAAAAATAAACGTTTTTAAAGTGAAGGTTTCTTCTCGTTGGCCCCTCCCAACCAACCTTTTATTTATATCATTAAAAACGGCCAAATATATTGATATTTATTATTTATTTGTACCCATTACTACCCACATTCTAATATCTACTGAAATTAAACCTTCTTCTATGAGAAGTTGATTTCCAGCTCAATCTAATAGCGCATATCAATCTTCAAGTGTCAAAAAACCTTTCACGGTTTGGTTTTTGAAGACTTAATACTTAGATACGTCAGTATTATTTGCAAATGAAATATCTTGCCCAATGAATTCTTCCAGTCAGACTTTTGTGACTGGATGGTTACAATAAAGTAAAGTTTTTAGATTAAACTGTTACAGAACTCTGTAAAATGTTTTTTCATTTGAACTTTCATTGTGTTATTTCGTTATTGGTTTGTTTTTATTGGTTGCTTTATACTCGAGATTCGCATTATTTAAAGAGTGAGTTGAATCTAAAAAAAATGAAATTTTACATTCGATAATGATTATAATCAAGAATCCCTTTTTTAAATATTATTCAAATCAATTTTTATTCATTATTGCTTGTAGTAGTGACATATAATCACAGAGTATTGTATAATAATTGTAGAAGTTGTTTGTACCTTGAATTGGAGGTTCTATTCATTGTAACATAGTTTTCATTATAATGTAATTAATTGTATCGCAATCACCATCATCTATTTCATCAGCAATAGTGGTAGGTGTTTCCCTCCCCCATATTTATTTTCCATTACCAATATATTATTTCTTAATAAATTTATTATTATTTTAGAATATTGTATACGGCACATGTAATTCTTGTGCTGTGCTCTTATTTCTTAAATATCTTTCTTTTGAAATGCATTTACGACAGCATTATTTTCAGAATATATATTTTTATTATTATCTAATAAATACATTACCCTAATTTATTTTTTTTAAGAAGAATGTAAAACTGGGTTTTCATATTTAATATAAATAGATGTATTAATGTACAATGTTTTCACAAATAGAGTGGCTAGTGGTAAGTAATATTGATAAGTTAGTCTCTTTGTTGGATTTGTAAAATTTTGATGATTTTATCAGCTCTCGAGAAGTTAATATTCATACAAAGCAGTGGGGTTTCGACAAATAAAAATTATGTTAAAATGTCACGTTTCGATAAATTTTGTATCTTTCTTAATATTGTAATATTATGAGAATAAATTCATAAAAAATAGAATTTCTCAACTTCCCTAATGCAATAGTTTGGAATTCGCACAATTATCTGTCATTCTTCTATACAAATCTCCTGCACCTCACACGTGTACAGACTGTTATCAACTTCAGATTCACTTCTCACAAATCAACATTACACATACACACAAAATATAAGATCATTTTCTGTCTTTTTTAACTGTTGCTATTTATTTCAAGTACTTGAATTTTCGAAGAACTTTACCTTCAAACCCAGTCCATTTCTCCATTCGCGAACCGCAAAGCCGTGGTGTATTGTGGTAAAGGATTCTATTCTTGGTCTTCGCCTTGGATTTTGCATGATGTATTAATATATACTAATATATAGAAAAGGGTTTGCTATCCGCCTCCGAACATGACACGGTAGTTGAACTTGAAGCCTGCCTGAAAAAAATGTAGTACTTTACTTTTACTTGAATTTTATTCTAAATATCTAGGCCTTAAAAGAGGGTATAAAATATATCGAAAAGTTGGCATTTTAACATAATTTTTATATGCTAAACTCACTACAAATATTTGCCGCATTTTGTTACCTGATTTTATCGATAGGCTAGGAATGGCCGTATTTTTTTCAGTGGCAGTTTAAATTTCATAAAACCAAGAGATTCAGCATAGGGAGATGAAACTTCCCTTTATTTTGTGATTTTGTTCCAAAATAGTTTCTTTGCAGGATTATGAATATTTGTTAGGGAATAAGTATGTTTGATTTAACGATTTTCTGCATGCATCAATATTTCCTATTACTTTCTAATTCACTATAAACAAAAAAAAAAATAGGTTTTTAATCAGTTTACCCTGATTGTAAACGAGTTTCCATAACAGGAATAGTTATTTCCTGGCTGATATTACAAAGTTGATCCTTTGGAATTTGGATTATTTTTTCCTTCTGAAATATGATAAGTTCGTTTTAATATTGCTTTTGATTTTTATTTTTTTGTTTGATTTGATATTGTCTCATCAAGATTGATGAATAAGCTATGTTCTTTAGCAATTCAATGGAATTTAGCAGCCAGATCGACTTGATTTGTCACCGAAATCCCATTCGCATGTTGAGATCATTTATGTTTAACATGCTGTAAACCTCATGTCTTGTTTTAAATTTCTGATACCTTAAGCTTAAAAAATTAATAAACAAATTATGGATTATGGACGGTTTGACAAATATTTTATACAATTAATCTAACTAGAATATTATTAATGATTTCACATATTTTTTCGTTTTCGAGATTCGTTTTTTGAAATTATTATAGAGGTTAATATAACTGTTGAATATTCAGATTCGATTTTTCCTTTTAGGAAAAGCAACATTAAGTTTCCAATTTCAACATTAAAAAATTACGGAATTACAGGTTGTATTTATTTTAGTTCATTATTTTCAGTTTTTCCGAGATTTTAATAGAATCAGATTAAGAATTGTATTTATTTTTAAAATGACCGTAAAAGCATCATATTCATATATTCCGTTGCTACATAATTTATGGTTAACTAATGTTAATGTTTCTTTAAAAACTGAGTTTGTGGCATTTGATCTAAATGAAATTTGAAATGGAAATGAGAATCACATTAAAGTCCTAATTGCTGCCCAGCAATTATTAAATGATGTCACAGTTTTTCATTAAGAAAACACATTTATTTCAAGATACTACACTGCATTACTTTTTAATGATACATTAGAACAACTAATAATTTTTATAAATAATTCATATTAAAAACAAATCTATGTTGAGATAGATTAATTAGTTATTGAGAGCTGGTTTAGAAGCAAAAAGCCTAAAGTCTGATAATTGTGTTTAGAATAATAAGAATGTGAGTGTGTGAGTGTGTTGTGTATATGTAACCAACAGCGCAGACATCTGGCGTGAAGGAAGATTCCAGATCTCCAGGTGAGGGATCTAGTACCGCACCAAGAAAGAAGAGATCACGTTCTAAATCGCCATTCAGAAGCTTCAGATGGAAGAAATCAAGCAGTTCTAGTACAGGAAGCAGAACAGGAGCTGCATCTGATGATGAGGAAAATTTAGCGGCCGCAGCAGGTAACATAATAATTATCCAGGTGTTAATTTCCTCGCGTGTAAGTTCACTTCAATCCATTTTTTAGTAAGACTAAGAATATTCAGTTGATATAAAAGATATTATATTAACTTCTTGACAGATACTTCTATCTGGAAGTCTTAAATTTTTAAGATTTATATTTAGGTGATTCTCATGTTAGTGATTTGTACATACTTAATTTTTTTTTTCTCAATTTAGTGAAATATAAAGTTAATATAGGAGCCTATCATTTTCCGTAAGTATAAAAAAAAGTAAAATGCAAGAAAATTATAATAGTTCAGTGTAAAAAAATTAAAAATAGTGGATAGAGATATTTTAACATTACGGTGGTAAGAGAGTATTACTCTCTGGCAGTTTGTTTTGCCAAAAAGGTTTATTTATAACATTTTTGATTATTAAATAATCAAAATTCTTAAAGAAATTATTCCATTATAATGATAATTTTCTTGATAAAGAAGGTAAACTCATAAATCAAGTGAACATAGTTAATGGTTAATTGGTGGGGTAAATATAGTTTTGTAATAGTTATTTTTTTAATTTAAATGGTCTTTAGGCTTCCGCGGCCATTGTCCGTGTAAAACACACTTAATCTTCGGATTGTTGTTGTTCAGCATTAGAGACAACACTGTCCTGAAAAAGCCTATTGCAATATGTGAGAGAAACATCTGTTTAAGAAACCACTAAGGCGAAGATCTAAGTGTTTTCCATTAAAATCATAATTAATTTAATACAAACATGCTAGTCATTTTGCTAGCTTCTACACCTCTTTTTCATCATTTTGAATTTATAGTTTTTTACTTTCAGTTCAAATTCTTCAAAACTTCGACTTGCAAAACTTCAACTGTTGATATCTTAGAAATATAATTTTCATCCAAATGCCTATACACAAGAAATTCTTGTTAAAACTTAACGTACAAACTAAACTTTTTCAATTTTATAAAGGATAAAAACGAGCTAAATAGCAAACTTGAAATTAATGGTAAAATTATGAATCCCTTTTTATGAGTGTTGCATCATCATCCATTCTAAATAAATGTGAGATCTATCAGTTGTGATAACAGGAAAAATCGTATTTTGTGACTGCTTCAGAATTTTAAGTGATTTCTTAAGCAAAAGCGAAAGATTCTTTGGCGAACGATGGCATTTAATTCCATTTAACTTAAAATACTTCGAAGTCAAATATTTCTTGCATCATAACATTCATAATGAAGATATTTTATATTTGCATGAAATTTTGTAACTGATGAGTATTAAAATAAAGAAAATGAATAGAGCATGATTTTTTAAAAAATAAAAACAAATAATATTTAAATGTTAAACACTGTTAATATAATTAGGGTCATGATGCTTCCAGCATGATTATTATGGCATGTAGG
Source organism: Triatoma infestans (assembly GCA_011037195.1). Lineage (NCBI taxonomy): Eukaryota > Metazoa > Arthropoda > Insecta > Hemiptera > Reduviidae > Triatoma > Triatoma infestans. Next base: position 124,486 of record JAAEAF010005522.1, read on the forward strand.
AAGACGATCGCTTGACAAGAGTTTTGATTATTGAAAACATTTAAATTATTCTTTTTATAAATCGTCCTTGTTCACTGATTTCGTATTGCACGTCCTGCTAATTATGTTTCTTTCAAAATTCCCTTATACCGATGGTAGGTTTAACTCTAATAAATGTCCGCTTCACTAAACTTGTATCACATTACCAATGAGAGTTTGTGTTTATATTAGCTTCTATTTTTTAGAATATATCTATTTGAAAAATAAAAAACAAATAGCATAGAAATTTGTAATTGTCAGGAAAAATGATTGTCACATTATTTTAGATAAAAAATGTCATGACAAAAAACTAAGGTAAAACCTATAGATAGCCGAGTAACCTTGCAGCGCCTACTGCACTCTTGCTATTATACTGACAGTATTCACTGTGTGTGCATTCTGATTTTTTTTCTTTTTAAATGAAAAACAAAAAGTCGAGATGTGATTTGATGCATGATCTATTTGATTGATTTGCTTGATTATCATGGCATGTCGTCATTATTCATTTATGAAACTCATAAGTTCGTCGTCTCTCATTTATTTTTCTGTTGCTACTTTTTTTTTTTTTATTTTACACTTGACATATTCTTATTTGATTAAATTTTGTTTTTAGAGAGGCCAAGTCCATCAGGCACGGAGAGTCATATCGAGGGTATTCTAGTTAGGAAACATGTCTGGGAAGCTTTGAAAAAAGCATCAAACAGGTCAGCATTTTATATTTACATAACACTCCCTCTCAAGTTAAAATGCATAAATTATAGCATATTATATATATGTTCAGTCAACGGCTACATAAAATGAAATTGAACATAATCTTCGTCATCATCAACATCTTCTTCAGCGATCCTTCATATCTGCCGATTACTTTGAAATCTTCAAACTTTCATTTTTTTTATTCAATCCAAATAACACTTGGCGATTAATTGTTATTTTTAATTTCTTCAATATTCATATTTATTGCATAAAATAATAAAGGTCATTTCTGTCTAAGATAAAAGTGATTGTTGAAGGTCTTGGCATGAAATGTATGTTGTTGCACGAGGACACCTTCTTTTGGCTTACAAAGACGCTAAAGCTGCAAAATCTACACCAGAAACTTATTACAAAGGTGAATCACCGATTGATCTCAGGGGAGCCACTGTGGATGTAGCCACAGATTATACAAAAAAGAAGCATGTCTTTAAAATCAAGTAAGTTTGTATGAAGATTTAATAATTCTGAATTAAGTGTTAAGCTAAAACATCTTAATTTAAAGTACTAGTACGTTTTTAACATTAAAAGGGGCAATCCAGTATTCAGGCATATTCTAGCGTTGTTCATGCAATAAAACAAATTTGAGAATTTGGCTATAGTCGCTTTCAATACCGTCAACTTCCCTTGAGGAGGATATGAGAACTTCTAGGATCTTAGCGTCCCAAACGAGCAATACGAACAACTCTGTCACTGGCACTCTCAAAACACACATAGGAAATGCAGAAATAGTTGACTTAGTTTAACCAACTACTTGGGTTTAGCTTACCCAAAAAAGACCAATTTAATCTTGCTCACCCTTGCTGCCGCAGATGCAGAAGTTTTTCTCTTCTAGTAAAGGGTGCTATCGCGGTTTTTGTTGGATAGGCATTATTTGCTGACCATTTGTAAACGTCGTTATATTATTTCACAGAAGCTTACTTCAATCTTACCTTTAGCAATTATGTCGGTATCTCAGGCATAGATTGAAAAACGGAGAGGGCGAGCCTCATTCCACTGTGAGGCGAGTCTACATTAAGAGGTTTATTGTGGATCTCCTAAGATAATAGCACATCCTTCAGCCTCCTCTAATCAGACCTAGCAAAGCTGAAAATGGCTCCGTCATGAAGCTCGTGGCTTTAGGATTGCTTGTCCCCAGTTGAAGAAACCTTGTCCTCATCAGACCGGCACACGCATGGAGGATGTGCACCGGGGTTTCCTCCCCGACCTTGCAGAATTGAATAACGCGTTATCTGCAAGCAGTCATTGGTGTATGTTCTGTTCAGCCTGCAATGCCCTGTTAATAGACCTACTATTAGCTTTATATCCCTTCGACTCAGTAGGTCCCTGGTAAATTTCGGTAAATGTCTTTCAATAAAGAATTTAGTCTGCCCCTGCCTTGTGTTCTTTCCCATCATTGCAGACGCTGGTCTTCAATCCAATCCTTGATAGAAGCTTGAATCAGGCACTGGGCAACCTACAGAAGGGCTCGGCAGCTATTTAGGTATCCTTCGAGCCCTCCCTCGCCAAGGCGTCCGCCCTTTCGTTGCGAAGGAACCCCGTGTGTCTCGACACCCAGGCGAGTGGCAACTTATTTCGAGCGTCCACTTCGGTTAGGGAGATAGGTAGTGCCACGCCAGTATCTTAGGCATAACCTTGATAGGAGATACCGAGGTCCGCCAATTTCCAAAGAAGTTCTCAATCACTAGGCTTCAAATAAGGGCGAGTTTAGTGATTTCCCGAGAAAGCCTTTTTGGTATACTTATTTTGATGGCCAACTGGCCAACCAAGGCCTCCACTGTTCTTTTGGACACCATCGATTTCATCCATCTCACTATTGTGTCGTACACTCACCTCTTAAGTAGGGTCCTTCTAACAGTCTTGTGAGAAGTGCTACAGTGCTCTTGCTGTGTCTAGAAAGGCATAGAAAACTGTTTCTTAGGTGTCAGTAGTACTCTGGATTACATCAGTCAGCTGATATAAACTGGTATCCGTTGATGTTCCCGCTTGCTTGGTTGGTGCATGCTTGCTTGGTGCAAAGGCTCCTTTCCACTAGCTCTGGGCCTTATATAATTATGTGTGGCCTTCTCCATTGGCTTAAGAGAAAAGAAAAAGGAAGCAGAGAAGCCGGAGCATCTCTATTTCCTACTTTCGGGTATACCCTAATGCCAAACTACTCTGAGTTATTCTAACCAGACCTGAAAGCTTTCGCTTATGGCCCTTTCCACCCTTTGGGCTTTATAGATGGCCTAAGCCAACTCTCTTAGTCAGAACTACTCGGTTGAGTTGGCCTAAGACAACTCTTCTAGTCGGTCTGGGTGGGCTTCTGTATCTCAAACTCATCTTCTGACGATAAATAGGTGTCCAGTGAGAGGAGAGCTCTCCATACATCTTCATCTTCTGTGTAGCTACCGTCAGGTTTCTTGAGTGACAAGATTGCTCCCATACTTCGCCGCGGGCAGAGAGCCCAATGTCATCCTCACTAGAGAGAAGTTCAGTAAGATTTGTAGAGAGAATAACTATTAAGCTAAAACGATTACAACTAATGGATATACCGTGACTCCCTTTAGCGTGTATTTTTGGACATTGAATATAAAGTGAGAAGGCAGCATGTGATGGATGTAGAATTCGCGTATGAGTCCAGTGAAAACTCAATTTTGAAAATTTGACACGATCACAATACTTCCTCTTATAAAACAACAGAGAAGGTAATTATCATAATCGATATGAGTAAATTAATAACTTGTTGTTTTTTAGATTGTCCAATGGATCAGAATATCTTATGCAAGCAAAAGATGATGAAGATATGAGAAACTGGGTGAGCGCACTCAGTTCAGCCACCGAAGGGGCCGGCCCAGCTTCCAGAGCACAAACTTTACCAGCAGGTGTTCAAGATAAAGCTTCCGAACCGAAGAAAAGAGGATTTTTCACATTAAAGCACACGTAAATAACATTTTTTAAAATTATAAGCGTTTCACAGTCTTGTATAAAAAAAAAATAATAATTGATATATATTTCAGATAAATGGATGACGATGAATGACTTCAGAAACAGAGAAAGTATATATATGAAACGGACAGTGGCCACCGAAATTTTAAAAAAAATTAACTGATAGTTTCTTCTATAAATAAATATAAATATTATATAAATATAAAAATGAAATATAATTAATTTTAATTAAATATTAAAAAAATTAAAAATTTAAAAAAAAAATTATATAGAGAGAGATTCGCAATATTTTTAGCATTTTTAAATAAGAAGGAGTACTGCCATTCGTTTTATTTTTGTTTTATTTGTTTATTTGTTAAATATTTAAACACACAATCTGGAGGATTGCAATGTTTGTCGGTCTGTCGGTTTATACAAACATATTGTGACTGTTGTTTAACATTTCGCGCCAGCTGTGTGTGTATGCATGTGCACAAATTTACAAGTATCATTCTCTATTATTAATATTATTTGCAATAAGGCATACACATATTACACAATTAACACACAAATTAAAATTTTATATATTGAATCATTAAAATAAAGAAAGTTCCCTTTTTAGACCATATATTTGTGAATTTTAAATCTAATTAAATAATAATAATAATAAAAAAAGTTTAAATTTTATGAGAGAGAAAGTTTTAAAATAAAACTAGGGAATTTTTAAAACATTTCTTACCAAAAATAAATAAAATAAATCGTTTTTCAAATATTTATTGTTTTAATTTTTAAATGGAGAACTGTGTATTATTGAATTGAATGAATATAGGTTACAGTTTGGTAAATCTTCAATATTTTTGAATGTAAACTATGACGTTGGGTTATATAAAGTTGAGAGGAAAACTATAACTTAGACTTTAGAAATATAAATGTACAAACGAAATATCTAATAAGGGAGAGTGTGTCCCTTTTGTCCCAAATGGGGCCATTTCCTACTTCTTCATTCATGAAACCTTTTCTCTCCTTAAGTTTAATATTCTTTTTCTTATAACAATAGTTATATCCAATTCAATTTTGTTAATTCCTGTTATTATTATATTTAACAGATAAATTTATGTGTTGCTTTTTTTTAATTGTGCTACCAGTCATATAATCTATATATTTAAAAGGAAATCTTAAATGCTTGCTTTAAAAAGAAAAGTAAAAAAGAAGAATACAAGAAGGGCATGGGGCCTTCCCAGAGAAAAGCTTTTGCCCCTAAAGTAAAAGATCGTCACTTACAAAAGCTATTGTAGCGCAATTAGTAAGTATATTGGCTTTGAAACCATATTTATATTTTATACATTCATTTTATTATTTGTTGTATGCCACCTCGTCCTGTGAATAATTTACATAATTTGTTTTATTTCTTATTAAATAATAAATATAATTTTTTATTTATGAAAGTGATTTGATCATAACTATCCCCAATTAACCTTTCCATTAAGCATTTGGGGTAAGTATTCTTCTTTTTCTTATAGCTTATACATTTGAGTCTTGATCTCCGAAGAATCCTACTCAAAAAATGAGAATTTCGAGGCGGATCGAAAATCCTCAAGGTGGGTATCTTTATCGTGAAAATACAGAAAACTGAAAGAAAAATACAACCTTTCACCAAGGTCGCACTTCCAGTATAGCCGATTTCCTTCATACTTTGAATATAGTAAAAATTAGTGCATATTTCATGCTTAACTATTTATTTCAATTGGTAGAAATAAAAGAAAACAATTTCGAATATTTGGAACGTTCGCAATATTGCATCTTAAGAGAAAGTCACGACAGTGAACCAAGACTACGGCGCTGAATTTAAGGGTGTGTGTACTCATGTTTTGTAAGAATAAAAACAACTATGTGCTCATTTGTTTGAATATGTACCCAAATTTGCTGTCTGCCTCAACTGACACACATGGTAAAATAGTTGATTACCAGATCTTTTGCATCACTTCAATGGACATCACTGGATGGGATACCAGCACATGTTATACATGTCATTTCATTATCTTTAGGGACAACAGCATTACAGGCAGAATAAATTTGTATTGGAACTGTATAACAATTAAATAAATAAAGATTAAAACGGTTTTTTGTATAACAAAAATCTCACAAAGACGAAAAATAAATTTATTACATGACTTTATACATGGACTTTTTTTATAAAAGGTGATATGGATTTAAATCAGAAGTATGAGCATTTGTTTAAACGGTACATAAAGTAAATATAAAAAATCTGCTTCTTGAGTTTTTACTCATCTAATTATGAGCATACCACTCAACGTTTGGAAATGTTATATTGCAACCAACTCCACAGAATTTTTAAAATAAACTGTCAAATTATTAGAGAATATCCAATATTTACAATTAATAAATTCCAGTTACATAAAACTATTATTTAGATGACCTTCTCGTAACCTAATTTCTCTTCACACAAACTAATACAATTAATATAAGCTTATGTACACAACGATAAAGCTACAAATCACATTATAATTTTTTGTTATGCTGTATGTAAAATTTTGTTGTGAAATGTATACTTTAAACACTATTTTCGATAACCACTACAGTCAGACTCTAAATTTAAGGAATATTTATTCTTTACTGCTTATTATTCTTATAAATTATAAATGTATTCTCTATAGAATTATGGCATAACAGCAACTCCCAGATGCCAATTGCCAAGAATGTAGTCAAAAAATATTGTCGCCAGATTGCATCGCCTACCAAACTCAACAATTCCAGTTGCGACGACTAGCGCTACAATTAAGTTGTACGTGAAAAGTATAACTTTAAGGTTCTGATGGGGTTATACTGCAAATCCAAAAATGTCACTGCCAGAAGTTTTATTGATAGAACCATTCTATGGTGGTTCTCATAAAGTTCTTATTGATTTAATTAAATCAGGTTGGTCTGTTTCCTAAGATTAATATTACCTTATTTTACCTGAGCGTTACCATATTTTCACTTTTGTCTTTTGGTCTGGCAAGAATTAGAAAAAACAACGCAGCCGATATGTTTGGTGACTATGACAGCGAAAAAATGGCATTGGAGAGCAAGGACTTCATCTCTTTACTTGTCGGAAATTATACCTAAATCTCATGCTTTTCGGTAAGAATTAAAATTGCTCTAAAATATGTCTTGTTTTGAGTTAAAAAATTTTTTGGATGAAGTAAAATAAAGTAAATCTTAGTCTCCAAATTTGTAGTTATTCTAGGCCTCTTAGTAAGGAGAAATTGATTCTAGGAGTTAAATTACCATCAATTAAAAACCAACATCTTCTAGCCAAGGTGGGGTTTTTGCAATGACATGTTCGCTAAAAGACGATTTCTGTGTTGAAGTTTCAGCGTATTCAAAGATTTCTTTGTTATGCTATTTAGATCATTAGGATTCATGAAATGGCTATTTAAGAAATAGTCTGGTGAATATATTTTTTCTTTTTAATTCATTAAACATTTTTAAAGGGTGCTGTTCACGAGTTCAGTATTAAATTTGGCAGAGCTTATTGCTCTTAGGCAAGATTTGGCCGGATGTAAGAAGATAGTGTATTTCCATGAAAATCAACTTGTTTATCCAGTCAGACAGAAAAAGGAACGAGATTTTCAATATGGATATAACGAAACACTGACTTGGTATGCATTGATAATAATTACCTTTAATTGCTCGACAATTTAAAATCCATATATTTGATGTAAACATCGTGGATAGCTATTTTAGATATGCTCACATTCTAACTTATGAACAGTAAATTTTTGTCTTACGATAACATCGAGGTTTATGAGATTACATACTAATGTCTTAGAAAAACTGGCAAAACAGAAAAATTATTGCATAATTCATCTTCTTTATCTTATTATGGTATGAAATTAGGTTTATTTAAACATTGAATTTATTTAATAAAAACGCTCCTTTTACGCATTAACATGGTAGTTTGTAGCCCCCCCCCCTTTAATAAAAAGGTCATCTCGGAAAGAAACAATACCGTTTTTTTCAGAACACTTAATAGACTGAATAACATGGCCTACATAGTGAAAGAAATCATCCATTTTGCTTCCATTGCAAAGGGAACATTGTGCTGCTGTTCAGATTTCATGACATTAAGCAATACTAGCTGCCTATGTACTTCTGAAAAATTAATCCGTTACAAAAAGAGGTCTTGAATTAGATATATATCGTTTCCTTTGCTTAATGCTGCTCATTGATGAATCTGTTATTTTTTTATCTTATACAAGATATATAGTTATCTAAAAAAAAGGTCATTCTTTTGAAGACAGTGGAGGTGTTTCAATTGAAAAAATCTTCCATGCACTTCTTCATCTTAGATAGATAGATAGATTCTAACGGGGGAATTGGCTCTTCAGCCTACGCCACCGCGACACCCCAAGGATCTATTGTGGCACCCCCCGAGTTGGAGACCCTCCCACTATCCTGTCCTTAACCGGACTGTGGAATTGGGGGGGGGGCTCCCAGGTGGTCAATCAGAGCACCTGCCATCAGAGCATCCACTCGAGTCCTGCTTGCCTTAAAAGACTTAATAGGTCCGAGAGAGGGCCCTGGCTGAGGCTTGTTGGCACCAGCTTCTCTTTACCAAAGAGGCGGTACCTTAGCCAGACCAGCCCCTCGCACTGACATACTACATGCAGTGCCGTCTCCTCTTCCTCCTGACAAAACCTACATAAGCTATCCGTTGCCAGGCCCTTGCATTGCATGTGCTTATTTAATCTACAATGGTCAGTGAGAACGCCAACTGCTATCCTTATGGCCACCCGGCCTAATTGGAGTAGTTCCGCAGTTAGCTTGGGCGAGTGGCTATGGATAAAAACGTTTTCGCCTGCCTCTGGCCTGGAGTTTTGACCCACCATTCCCTTGATCGGTCCTGCATCCATAACTTAATGGATGCACTCCTGAGGCATCTTGAGACACCACAGAACGGCTCTGGCCCGATAAGTGCTCTCATTGAACCCTCCCGGGCCAGGCGGTCCGCCGCCTCATTGCCTCTGTAACCCGAGTGCCCAGGTACCCAAACCAGGAAGACCTTATTATGGCTACTAATTTCCCTGAGTGCACCTAGGCAGTCCCACACCAGCCTTGAGCTGATCTCCCACGAGTCAATTGCCCGCAGAGCAGCCTGGCTATCCGAATAAATGACGACTCTGGAGTTATACACTCCCCGTCTTCTTATTTCGGCGGCGCAGATAGTAATCGCGACTAGCTCCGCCTGAAAGACCGTGGCTAGTCTTCCCAGGCTCATCGAGATATTACACCTCGGATGAGCCCCGTACATGCCGGCTCCCTGCGGAACCAAACACAACAACTTTGTTTATTAACTACACATATAAAGAGCTACAACTTTTATTTGAGGGAAGGGTATAGCTAAGTGGTTAGCGCACTGGACTCCCACGCGGAGGACCCGGGTTCAAGTCCAACTGTGCTACCCTTAGATTTTTTCTTTTTAGGACCCTCTACAGCTCACTGTCCAGTGAAGGACAGTGTTGTCTGTAACGAAAGAACACTGTACGGAGGCCGGCAGTGTACTGAGAAGGCTTCGGGCGCCAGTGACCATAGGTGTTGACGCGCCTTAAATAAAAAAAATAAAAAACTTTTCTTTGATACATTTTTCTGGGGAAATTCATTTATGGGAGCTTTTGGATTTGGTGTGAGGTTAACTCTAATGTGCTATTTCAATTTATTATATAATTTATTGTAGTAACTAAATAATATTAAACAGAATTAAATATGTTGCCAATATGAAACTGTTTAACCGGAAGTGCATTTCTACTAAAGTTATTTCAGTTTTCCATGATTTTATCCTAATACCGACGGATTACATTAAATATTTTTACACCAACTATGAATAAAGAGGCCGATCACTTTTATTGGCAACATTTTCCCAGAAAGTTCATTTAAAGAATAAGTTTTAGAGGGGAGAGGGGAGCGCGTGGGTTCCTCAAATAAGTCATTTTATTAAGTTTAGATTCTGCAGTTGATATAATATTGAAGACAAGCTAAGAAGTATTAGCAGTAAGAGAGAACTTTCCAGCAATAACTATCTAAATGGAAGTAAGACAAGTAAGTCTTTCCCCCAGATTGGTGTGTATGTAAGTAATAGAATTAAAAAGGAAAAAAACCCAGCACAGATCTTCACGAATGGAAAACTTTAAAGAAGATTCTTTTGACAAATCGTTGCCATTTTGTTTTGAAGGTACAGAAATTTCATCACCGTCTAATAAGGCCATCTTTGTCAATGTCTACTCAGACAAAGGCAGTGAAATTATGGCAGGCTTTTTGACGAGCCCAAGGCCTCCTACCGCTACTTTCTTTTGATACATTCTCACCCTGTCAGCACAACCATTTCCTACAAGTACTCCAGCAATTCTTTCCCCCACAATTCCCCCACCCACCTACCCATCTACAAAATCCTTATGAATACAATTTTAAAACAATAGTTTTTTACTTTCTCTTACTCCTAGTAAGAGAAAGTATTGTAATCGTGTCAAATTTTCCAAATTGGGTTTCCCACAGGAAGTATAGGTTTTGAGGTCTCCTGAGTAAGAAAAAAAAATTTTTTTTTTTTTAACTAACCGTCTGTGCATGTTTGTATAGGTTTGAACAGAACAGAATCGCAGAATATTCATACTTGACATTCCGCTTGGGTATCACCATGGGATCAGACAGGAATTTACCTTGTCAAAATTTCTCAGCCGGAAGTACCATTTAAGTGAGTGGGATTTTCTCAAAAACCGGTCCAATAATTTTCTTTAAGCTACCAATATTAACTGCACATACAAAAGGATCCAACATTTATTTGAAAAATTTCTCTGAAAAAATTAAACATTTTTCCGTGGTTTTCCGTAGTTATTATTATTTGTCTGTGGGGAGGGACCAAACCCTACGCTACCAAAGCCTCACTGGGCCCCCATATAGCTACCCTGAAAAAAACAACAACAAATCGGGTCTAGAACAAATATCCAGACCCTGATCTAATCCATCTAAGATTCACCGCAGTCCGAATAAATCAGACAATAATCTTAAGTGGAAATAGCCTAAGCTCTTCCACAGACATCCTATTCCGACCAAAGGTCATAAACCTAATTTCCTCACAACCCAAGCAATCAGTCATAAGATGGATGAGCTCTCTTCCTCTGTCTCACAGAGTTTACAAAATGAATCCGGCATGAGCCCCATTACGTAGGGATGTCTCCTTAAACCACAATGTCCAGTAAGGGATCCAACCAGATGCCTGAGAGAGCTCCGTGAAAAACACAGCAACCCCTTGGCCTTGTCCGGACCCCTGGTAAGCATTTTGGACTGCCGACAATCAACTGTGCTCATCCATAAGGATGAATGCTGTGAAGCTGCCATGTCTGGAAGCCTGACGGACATTGCCAGGAAGACACGCCAACAGCAGGCTCGGAGACAATGAAAGGGGAGAGGCGCCGTAATTTGGCAAACATATGCCAACTCTGTATCATTCCTAAAATTCCCATCGGTACCCGTTTACCCAGATAGAAGCGTATCTTCCCAGGAAAAAGCTCTTCTTCCAGGTCAGTTTTAGAACTTTCTAACACCAACCTGGAAGTGAAGACGCATGAAAATCAGCGCCTGCAGCGCAGATTGGCTGTCCGACGCCGATACGAACACCTTTTAAAGTTAGTGGTACCTCAATTATCCAATAGATAAAAAGAATACGCATACAACCCCATTCGGAAGACGGTAGTCCATTCACCAAGAGATACTGCCAAATGATCTCCGGTCTCAAAATAGACCACAGCTCCAGACCTGTAACACCGGAAGTAATTGTTAGGTATCATCCCAGACGGACCCAATCTTGACCAATTTTCCCTAGAGTCTGATACTGTAAGAATGCTCGAAAACAAAAGTCTTCCACATTCTATCAGAAGAAAAACCTGTAACAGGAACCTTCAGAAGCATCTCACGATGAATGGTAGAATGACCATATCGCTTACCCTGCCAAAAACCTGCCTGTTTAATTCTATAACAGGCTTTCATTGCCACAGTTTTCACCTCTACAAAGAGCGGTGGGATTCCCAATAAAGTCTCCATTGCAGCTGTTGGTGTGGTCCGATACAGACCAATACGCACCGGTCACCGCTAGTCAAGCCAAGCATCTAATATCCTCAAGCAGCAGTCTAGCGGATCTTATCTCAATGCGACGCCACCACATAAAATTCAAGAAGGGTTAAATCTGGCGATCTGGAAGGCCAGCTTCGGTTTGAAATATTGAAGTGAAATTAACGGCATTATTCTTCATTTTTTTTGTAGTAGTTTTCAATAATACAGTAATAAAAAGTGGGGGTCAAAAGGAAATCGCCACATTCAGTCATCGATTTATGGTGTAAGGCGGCAATAAAATCAAAAAACATTAGCACCATCATCATCTAGAGCGCAAATACTTCAACAAACGTTATGTTCACTTCTTTGATTTCATTCTTCGTTTAAGAGTTATTTCAAAAGTGGCCCGTTTAAATGGGACACTCTCTATATTGTGTGTGTTTGTCTGTGTGTGTTAACACAATGTCTTAAAATCGATAAGTCGCAGGAAGCTCAAACTCGGTATTTCGTTTAGGCACTACCACCACATCGGACACGAAGATTTAGAATGAAATCATCAACCGAAAGTGCGACTTTACTGTATGGTTTTTTTTTCAGTTTTTCGTAATTTTCTGAAAACGGCTGTGGAACAGCAACCAAGAAAGCAGAAAAAGAGAAACAAAATGAAAGGACCACTCTCTCGGACTGGAGTGGGAGAAGCCACATAAATACAGTGACGGGAGACAGAACGGAACAGTTCTTACTACTGAGTTCATACAGCCAATCACTATGTGTCATTACCCATTACCACTCTACCATACTCTATCATTTCAAGTGTAAAGTCCAGGCAGTCCATGTCACAGTATCATATTATACAGTGTTAACCATATTCTGTTAATTCATTCTAACCAGACCATTTCTTTCCTTCATCAACCCCAACATCAACCAGAGAGCAGAGAGAAAGAGAAACAAAATGCCAAGACCACTCTTTCGGATTAGAGTGGGAGAAACCATATAAATACAGCGACGGAACACAGAGGAGTTATAGTTCAAATTACGAGGCATGTCCAGTAAGTAAGTGTACTGAATTTTTGTAGGTTACAAAAATTTTTATTTGAACAAAAAAATTACCTGTTTACATTAGTACATATGTAAGCTATTTTTCGACATAGTCACCATTCCTCTCAATGCAGGTGGTGAACCGGGGTATTAATTTTTTGATGCCTTCCTCGAAGTAGTTTCCCGCCAACCCCTTCGTCCACTTCTCCACCTCCCCTTCACCTCCTCGACGTTGAAAACCTTTTTCCACCCATGTGCAGCTTCAGGGAGGTAAAGAAATAGTAATCTGAAGGTGCTAGGTCAGGGGAATGCGCGGGATGGTTCAGGATATCCCATTTAAACGAGGCAAGCAGTGTGTGGTCTGGCATTGTCGTGAGCAGGCAGACTCCCTTTGTCAGCATGCCTCTCCTTTTGTTCTGAATCGCCCTCCGCAATTTTTTTAGGATCTCACAGTATCTTGCAGAGTTGATGGTCTCCCTTTGAGGCATATATTCAATTAAAATTATGCCTTGACAGTTCCAAAGCACTGATGCCATGATTTTCTTGGCTGAAATTGTGATTTTGAACTTTTTGGCAGAGGGTGAAGAGGTATGACGCCACTGTTGAGACTGCCTTTTGGTTTCAGGTTGTAGCGTGCAACCCAAGTTTCATCTCCAGAAATGATGGAGCGGAGAAATCATCTCCATGGAGTTTGTAGCGTCTCAAAAACTCTTGCCCGACCTTGAATATTTCACACTTGGCGGGAGATTGGATTGACATTTTTCACGAAACGTATTGTCGCGTCGACAGTTCTCAACGTACTGACCTCGAACCGGTCTCGTTGCGGAGGGAAGGAATCAGGCTACACGACAGTGTATCCAACATGTCGAAAACAAAATCCTTCCGGCCGTGAGAGCCTCAGTACACTTACTTTCTGGACATGCCTCGTAGTTCAGAAGATAGTTCACCAGTCACAGTGTGTCATTACCCCATCCACTCTACCTTAATCTACCATCTTTACTGTAAAGTCCAGGCAGTCAGTGTTACTCATTATTATATATACAGTATTAACCAGTGATAACCAAGTATTGTTAATTCATCAGACCAGACCAATTCTCTCCAACCAACCCCATTATAGCTACAACGATTTTTTATTCTCATGCTCATTAAAATACCTATCACTTTTTGAAAATTGAATTTTTAGAAGTTCTGAGAAAACAGTAGCGTTATGCTTTCCTCTAAAGTACCACTTCAGCATAATATTACCTCCTACATAATATTAATACACATTAGAAGCGTTGATAGATTTCCAAATTATAACTGAAAGTGCGATTTTATAGAAGAGGTTTATTGAGTTAATTATTTTCTCAGTAACGACTAAAACGATTTTCATTAAGCTCGGCATGCTAACCTCACAGATAGAAACGTATTACTTTTATTTGACACATTTTCCAACAAAAATTATTTCAGATGATTGTACGGAATTTTTGGCGTTAAAGTGATATATGTAGATGGTTCAGTGTTTTTTTATGCGCTCTACTGGGCCATAATATAATTCATCATTGCTCTACCTGCCAGGATTAGTAGGTTGGTACTTATGCCCCCACCACCTCTACATCCCTGCTAGCAGCACAAATACCTAAAATTTGAGATTAAAAAATATTTTTTATTTTATATATATAATTGATTAAAATGAGTAAGAGTAAGTAGAGTGTTTCACACCAGATTTATTTTTTTATTTGTAAGCAATTCATACGCGATAATTGTCTTAATGATTTTGTTAGTAATTAAAATCGCTATTATGAAAGAAGTATGATTTGGCCAGGTTCCAAAGTAAAATCATTATCAACCGATCCCACTGTAGATTAGGCTGGCACATTTGAACTGGTGAAAGCAAAGGTTTTCGGGCCAACAATAAATAAAGCTAGGTTGCCGACGTCAGTTAAATCCACATATTACAAAACCCCCTCTAGTGGATGGGTAGAATTTTGGTGATAATCTCGATTTTAGGAGATATACTGGCACACCCTAAACTCACCTCTAAATATACAATCCCCTATGTAGCATTTTTTTTTTTTGTTTTTTCTTACCCCCAGTAAAAGGATGTATTGCAATTGTGTCAAATGTTCGAAATTTAGTATTCACCGAAACTATATTTTTTGATAATGGTTTTCAAATTGTCAGGCCTTAAAATTATAATGAGATGTTTATACATGGCAATGGCCAGAGCAGTTTTTTTAAGAAAAAATAATTCTTTGTCTTCATTACAATACTTTATAATAATGTGCCTTTTCACTAATAAATTTTTCAGACCTCTGAACAAGGGTGCAAAGGAATGCTACCTGAAACGTAGAGCAACATGAATTCCTTTTTTCTTCAAAAAAACTTCTCTGGCCATTCAAATAGATGTGTCAATTGGGGATGTCAAATGTGGGCGTGGACAACATGATCATTCTAAATTTCTGATTGGCACAAACTAAACATACACCCACATTTCACACCTTCTTTTCTTCACTACAGCAAATTATTTCTTTGGAAAAAAAACGAGTTTAAATTTTTTTTTACTAATTTTCCCTTCGTAGGTATTTTATAAATTATCAAATTGTGCAATAAAAATTTCTTATGAAAAAAATGCAAAAAAAATCACTTATTTATAACATAATATTTACTTATTGTAGTTGGTTCCGCAGAGCTGGAAAGCATCAGAGCCATTTCACGTGATAGCCTGCTTCTTATTGTGGTCATCAGTTTTGGGCGTTCGGCCATCATCAGAATGTTTTTTGTGAAACAGTGTAATAACATAGACTTGCACAGAGCAAATTCAGTCGATACACTCAGGAGTCTATGTTATTACAATGTATGACAAAAACATCTTGATGATAGGCGAACCCCCCTAAAAGTGGTCGATGAACACAAAGAAGCTAGATAATGAAGGTTAATGTCTCTGATAATATTTACTGTTTTGATTTTGAATCTTTAATAAAGAGAAAACTCATAAATTTCATTGTATTGTTGAAAAAGAAGGAAAAGATAATTATGCACAACTGCAAGATGCATTGTTAAGTCTGCCATTTTGTATTTGACTGATTATAGATACTACACTGTAAATACTATGTTCACAATACTACAAATTTGATGTTAAATCCTCACAGAAATTTCTCCTACAGGAATTCATAATTTTCAGTTAAAAAAACTTTTAATATTATCCTTCATTTTATGTATGTGGCGCAGTCCACAAAGTAGTGAAAGAGTACTATAAAGACGGAAGCTATTCAATGAAATCTAGTTAATCTTAATCAAAACACTCACACGACTGTCTCTTACTGCGAAATGGCAAACTTTCTTCACATTTAAAATTCTTACCAGTGTTTAAAACTGTCGGCATTTTTATAGAGAAAATCACAAAAAACTGAAAAACCTGTTCATCAGTAAAGTCGCACTGCCTCTCTACCGATTTTCCTCAAACTGGAAATTTTTCAAATTATATAATTCTAATTAATATTATTTAGTTGACAGAATTTTATAGCACATTATTGAACTGAAATAACACATTAAAAGAAAACATAACACAACCCCTCCCCCCTAAGACCCCTTAAATGAATTCTTCCACGTAAATGTTTCAAATTAAAGTTGTAGCTCTGTAACAGTAACCAAGAGAGCAGAGAAAGAGAAACAAAATGCTAGGCACTCTCTCGGACTGGAGTGAGAGAAAGTATATAAATATAGCGATAGGACACAGAGAGTTCAAATTAGTTCAGAAGACAGTTCACCAGTCACAACGTGTCATTTTTCCTTCCACAATAAATCTACCATCTTTACTGTAAAGTCCAGGCAGTCAGTGAAACTCATCATTATATTAGAGTGTTAACCAAGTCTTGTTAACTAATTAAACCAAATTAATTCAATCCATCCAATTCATCCATTATAGCTCTCTGTATTTGTAGTTGATGTACCAAAGTAAAAAAGAAAATCGTTGGAGCTGTATTAGAGAAAATAATTTACAGAAACTAAAAACTACTTTCAGTATAGCGCGAGGATTTTTCAAACTCGGAATTTCGACAACATATTTAATTCTAATTAATATTATTTGGATGATAGAATTGTTAAATAACTGAAATAGCACTTTATAGAAAATCATAACCCGGATCTCTCCCCTAAAAGTACCCTTAGATACATTTTCCGAGTATTTTGAAGCTCTTTGTGTGAGTAGTTGATATATCTAGTTTGAACAAAATCGCAAAAAAGTAAAAAACAAAAAAAAAACAAAAACCATTCAGTAAAGTGGCATATTTCGATTGATAGATTTTGCCCGAAATCTTCGTGTCTGATACGATAGTGGTACCTAAATGGAATACCAAAAGTTTGAGCTACCTACAGCTTTTCCTTTTGAGATATTCTTTTCACATACATACAGACCATTTTCTTAAAAAAACACTTTTTCGGACTCAGGAGACCTCAAAACGTGTATTTTCGGTGAAAACTCAATTTTGAAAATCAAAAATTGAATTTTGAATTAAGACAAATGGGTAGGTAATATTTGAAGTTTAATGAGAAAATTTATCATTTTATTTATAAATGTATTACAGGTGTAAGTGAACGTCGTGTGAGAGTTCCCCACCAGATTTATGTTTTCAGTGACAGCCATTAAAGTCATGTATAAGTATTATTTATTTATTGTTGTTTCTTTAAATAATATATATGAATCCAGAAATGTAAAACAACAATTGAACTACGCCATTTCATTGTTCACTTAAACTAAACAAAAAAAATTCTAAGTTAAAAATAGGGGTAAAATGCGCAGAAAATAGATGCAGACACCTGGAGAATGTTGACTATGTAGGAATTTCTAAAGCACAGGAATCTAGCAGAACTGACTGGAATATTCCAATCCTTGCAAAATATATCGCTTTATTTTTTTTTTAATTTTTTTTTTTTTTACTGTTAGAGACAGATGAACAAATATTTTGTTTAATATAACTAGGTGAGCTGTGAACCTGGCTACCATCTCAGTGACCGCGTCAATGCCAAACTTTTCATTAAACTTGCGATATTTTTTACTTTGTTTAGAGAATAAGTGTACCAAATACTGATAATGGTTTTAAAAACCGGGGAAAATTGATTTTTTGAGGGGTTCTGGGGGAACAGTAACGTTATGCTTACTAAAGTACCACTTCAATAATAATATTTGGTTTTACCACCTACTTAATATTAATATACACTAGAAGCATTGATAGCATTCCAAATTTGAAGAACATCGGTTAGCTGAAAGTAAATCTTTACAGAATAATTATTTAAAAAAAAAAAAATTATTTTAAAAATGGTAAACGGAATTTTGTGGCGTTAAGTTTCAAATATGTAGGTTTGGTTCTACGTTATTGGCTCGCTCTTCTTTTCCCTATCTGCCTTATTTTTTTGTTTTAACTTGTCCTATTCCTAGTAAAAAAATGAAGTATTGCGATCCTGCGAGATTTTTGAAATTGAGTTTCTTCACCGAAAAAAAAAAATGTTTTAGGGACCCCTGAATACGAAAAAAACAAGTTTCTAGCGAATTATTTGTTTGTGTGTGTGTGTGTGTTAACGGAATATCTCAAAAACGAAAAGTCGCAGGAAGTTCAAAATTGCATCAGACACGAAGATTTTGGGCAAAATCCACCAACCGGAAGTCAGAATAATTTATTTACAGAATAATTTATTTAAAAAAAAAAAATTATTTTAAAAATGGTAAACTGAATTTTTTATTTTTATTTTTTCAATTTTTCGTGAGTTTCTCTAAAACGACTACAACGAGTTTCTTTAAAAATTGGAATGCATGCTGCCTAGATAGAAACGTATCACTTTCATTTGAATAAAATTGATTTTAAACGGATAATGTGTGTCTGTCAGTTTTTTGTTTTTTTTTGAAGGGAGGCCAGTGCACTGCGAGCTTTCCATCTATTGTGACATGCCCCCTGGGTGCCGCAGCTTATTGCCCACAGCACCCGAACAGATGTCCTTTGAACATCCGTTCTACAAAACCTCCATCAGGTTGAGATCCCTGAGGAATCCCAACCTGGAGCAGGCTCTAGAGAGGGTATATTCCCCCTCCTCCATCTGGTAGCTACCCAGGTTCTTGAATCTTCTCTGAGTGGCAGCCTCACAGTCTTTAGGAGATGTAATAAATAGAGTTTCTTCCAACTCCCCACAGAATCTGCATGAGCTGTCACTTTCCAAACCCAGCTTCACCAGGTGTCCTTTAAGTCGGCAATTCCCCCGTAAGAACGCGGAGCTTGTTCTTGCTCAATCCGATGAAGGCCTCCGATCTCCGATCCGATGAAGGCCTGCCGCAAACCGGGGAAGAGGAGTACCAGAGTTGAGATCCCCTTGTTCCGTCCTTCTTCCTAAGTTCCTCCAACAGAAACTGGTCGCTGACGCCACAAAAAAGGTTTCGGCCCTAGAAGCGGTGTCGCAGCGCCTATCTTGGCCAGGGCATCGGCCATCGTGTCTGTCAGTTAGTTTAGATTTAAATGTGCACAAGCTGTGTTGGTTTTGATATAGAGCATCTCACATAATGCCATTCAGGTATATAAATAAAATCCTTCACACAATTCTTCTTATGGCCAGCCCAACTATACATTATAATGTGGCAATTTTTTTTTTGTTTATTAGCGTGTTTGTAACACGGGGTGTAGTATGGCTTCACAAGCTTTTCAAATGGCATAAATAAATAAAAAAAATTATACCAATGATTCAAGTGAACCCCTTTTTAGTAAACTGACATACGGACAACGGGCAACACTGTGTGTGTGGCAAGTTAAAGGGAGTAGAAAGAAAAACAGTTGGTGTGAAAAGTAGAAGAAGAAAAAAAAGGCTGGAAAAAAGATAGAAGAAGTTTTAGTTTGAAAAGAAAAGTATGATATTTAATGGGTGGATGGTGGGGGCGTGCAGAACCAGTTCATGGTGAACACTGGACTCGCGGGAGGGAGGAAGGTTACTCTGGACAAACTCTGTGGCAGGTTAACGTACATCATTGGACTGGACAGGTACGCTTTATGACCTAATGCTCTGGAGAAATCCGATTTACACTCTATCTGTAATGTTTCTATTCTTCAACTTCGAACTTAAATATATATATAAAATAACTGTAGCAGGAAATGTTGACACGAAGAAATCAAAGAGTCAATATTAGAAGAACTTCTAACCTAACACTCCTTCCATACCAACACTATAATGCAGCTTTTAGAAATTTTTAACAAAAAGAAAAGAACTAGTAGTCCATTCCATTGCTAATAAATAGCATGAAAAGTTTGTCTAGGAAACTAGCATTCACTTATACGTGTATCTCTTTTACAAACACATTGAATCCATTGTAAACTTGCTAGTTCTCTTAAAGTGATTTCTTCTTTGGCTGAATTCCCTTTAAAATGACCAAGATATATAACAGAATATGCTAAATTACTAAAGTTGCATTAAAATACTCCCTAACTGTAATAGAGTTTTGCAGTTCTCTGTACTCATATATCTACTTACACAGTTCGAGTAAACTACTAGTTCTCTTAAAGTGATTTTTGGTCTGAAATTCCCTCTTAATATGACCAAATTATAAACTAGAATATGCTAAATACTAAAGTTGCATTAATGTACTGACAAACTATTATAGAGTGGACTAACTCACTTAACTTGAGTAACAATTATGCTCCTCTTCGTGGAGTACCGGCGGTTGCCGCGCATATGTTGGGCCCCAATGCCACCGATGTGGCAGGGGGAATGAAACACCATCCCACATGCTTGGTAATTGTCCACACAACATGCTACTTGTCACTCGCCGGCACCACCGTGCCAAACACACCATCATGGACCTACTGGAAGGCACAGCAGTGGTGTGCTACGAGAAGTGCTTGCTGACAATGACGCAGGGTCAACCCGGCACGCAGATATCCTGGCCTTCAAGAAGAGCAGCAAGCTGGCAAATTTCCTGGATCCCACAATTAGATACGAGTCCAACGATTCTGATCAGGCAGATAAGGTCGACATGGAGAAGCGCCGTATCAATGAGAAGTCGCCTACTACTAGGAGAAGTACAGGGAACACTTCAGTGATAGAGCGTTCCAGGACCGGGACTCTGATTCGGTTCGAGAGGAACCATACCGAACAGAACGGCAAAGTTCCTTCACACGGTCGGTATAGACCACAACAAACTGACGTCGCTCAGTGAGCTCATTCTTATTGATTCACTAGCGATTACATAAAACCATACTTATTAAGCGATACATAATTTTTATTAGGTCTAAGCAGAGTTAAGTGTGTTTGTTTTATTTTATCCGCTATAAGTGTGTACATGCTTGTGTTTTTTATTTTACTTTAATTTGTTACTTGTCCTAGTTGATTGATCAGTACTCTGTGTTCTTTGCAATTCATCCACTTCAACTTAGTGCAGCCCCACTTAGTTTTCTTTTTTAAAATAAAGTGTTTCTCTCTACTGAGATACCTACACAGTGTGCACTTAATCGTCTTACTGAGAGACTACACAGTGTGCACTTCTCTCTACTGATTCGATACTTACCCCCAGTGTTGCCACTCTCCTCTTTATACTGCATTGGATACCGAACACAGTGGGGCCCCATTCTCTCTACTGATGAATACACTACACAGTGTGCACTTCTCTGACTAGAGATACCTACAACAGTGTGCACTTCTCTCTACTGAAAGATACCTACACAGTGTGCACTTACTCTTCTACTGCAGGATACCTACACAGTGTCGCACTCTCTCTATGAGAAACTCACACAGTGTGCCACTGCTCTCTGTACTGAAGATACCTATCACAGTGTAGCACTTCCTCTACTGCAGATACATACACAGTGCTGCACTTCTCTCTACTGAAGATACTCTCACACAGCTGCCTAGCATTCTCTAATACTAGATACCTACACAGTGTGCACTTCTCTCTATGAGAGTACCTACACAGTGTGCCAATTCTGTCTATACTGAGGATACCTACCACAGTGCCCCTGCCACTTCTTCTCTAACTGAAGATACTACCAGTGTAGCCAACTTCCTCTACTGAGATACCTACACAGGGGGCACTTCTCACTTTCTACTGAGATACTACCCAGTGCTGCACTTCTCTGCCTGACATACCTACACAGTGTGCTACTTCTCTGCCTCTGTGCCTGACATACCTTACAACCACCCCCACCTGTGCGTTTCTGACCGGCACATGACATACCTACACAGTTCAAGTAAACTACAAGTTCTCTTAAAGTGATTTTGTCCGAATTTTAATATGACCAAGATATATACTAGAATAGGCTAAATACTAAGTTGCATTAATGTACTGCCAACTATAATAGAGTTGTGTGCAGTTCTCTGTGACTGACATACCTACACAGTTCCAAGTCGACTGCTAATTCCCTTAAAGTGAGTTTCTCCAAATTTTAATATGACTAAGATATATACTAGAATAGGCTAAATACTAAGTTGCATTAATGTACTGCCAACTATAATAGAGTTGTGTGCAGTTCTCTGTGACTGACATACCTACACAGTTCCAAGTAAACTACTAGTTCTTATAAAGTGATTTTGTCCGAATTTTAATATGACCAAGATATATACTAGAATAGGCTAAATACTAAGTTGCATTAATGTACTGCCAACTATAATAGAGTTGTGTGCAGTTCTCTGTGACTGACATACCTACACAGTTCCAAGTCGACTGCTAATTCCCTTAAAGTGAGTTTCTCCAAATTTTAATATGACTAAGATATATACTAGAATAGGCTAAATACTAAGTTGCATTAATATACTTCGAACTGTAGTAGCGCTCCATCAATTTTCTTTAAATACCGTTTATTCTATCTGCACACTTAAAAACCTATTAATGTAAACAATATTTTTGAACTTTTAACTCTCCATTCTTTATTAACAGTTCCTGAGGAAGGACACCAAACGTGTCCGAAACGTCGAATAAGCTTTTGTAAAAATAAAAAGTTTCTTCTTTAGCATCAGTCAACTAATTTTTTGCTGCATCAATACCTATCATTTTGCTTTGATACATTTTTCTTGGGAAAATAGATTTTTGTTGTGGTGTCGGCGCGGTGGAGCTGCGGCCTTGGACTTCCCTCTGTAGTGTTAATCAGTAGAATTATCGTTTCCACTAGCTGGTGAGTATTAAATTTAAATGTTATCTTTTATTCAGCGAGGGTCCAATTATCAGGGATTTCATTTATTGTAACACCAAGTTTTTCACAAGTATCTGGCAGCTTGACAATGAAAATTCCTAAAACGAACATCTTGCTTTTCAAATTACTTCTCTACTTTTTTTTTTGCCATAAAGCGGCAGCTAGCAAGGGGCGGCTCAACTGCCTCACAACACATTACTTCCTTACAAACTCATTCAAAGTGGAAATTGAAATTCGAAGAAAAACAGATTTTCCAAACAAACAAAATAACTTAATTTGTTATAGACAATGAAATGGAAAATTTTCGAATGAAACTAAATAAATTGGAAACCTAAGTAGATAAATAAAACAATGAAAGGCAATGTAAGAGATCATTAAGTCCGCTTTATAAATAATATCGCTCACTGCTGTCAGAGGGAAGTATTACGTTATTGTCAAATTTTCCAAAAGAATGTGCATGTTTGGAGATTGCCAGAGTAACGAAATCTGATGTGAAACACTCACACGACTTTGTCTTACTGTTTTAATACAGTTTTATATATAAAATCGCAAATATTCTTAAAATTTCAAATTTCGGTTTATATCTGTGTAGTTAGTATTCAAGTTGTAAGGAAATGTTTTGGTTGTCCCCACTCCAAAATCAATTTTCCCAGAAAAATATTGATCAGATAATGTGATAGGTATTTACGTCAGGGACAAGCTCCCATTTATCCCAGGCATAGTGGGAAATACCAGGAACTATGCGAGCAGTTGGAGGCAGACACGATTTTAGGATAATGACTCCTAGATACGACTTCCAAAAACCCTTCAAAGTCTTGATATTAGACAGAGGAGCATGGAAGGACGGGCTGCCAATTTCAGGCGAACCTATGTGGTACACGGACGGATCTAAGATGGAGGAAGGAGTGGGAGCCGGCGTGTACGGGGCTCATCCGAGATGTGATATCTCGGTGAGCCTGGGTAGACTAGCCACAGTCTTTCAGGCGGAGCTAGTGGAAATTATTACCTCCGCCGCCGTAATAAGAAGACGGAGAGTGCATAACTCCAGAATCGTCATTTATTCGGATAGCCAGGCTGCCCTGTGGGCAATTGACTCGTGGGAGATCAGCTCAAGCCTGCTGTGGGATTGTCTAGGTGCACTCAGGGAAATTAGTAGCCACAAAAAGATCTTCCTGGTTTGGGTACCTGAGCATTCGTGTCTTAGAGGCAATCAGGCGGCAGATCGTTTGGCCCGGGAGGGTTCCATTGGAACACTTATCGGGCCGGAACCGTTTTATGGTGTCTCAAGATGCCTTACGACCGATCAAGGGAATGATGGGTCAAAACCCAAGGCCAAAGGCAGGTGAAAATGTTCATTCATAGCTACTCGCCCAGGGTAACTGCAGAATTACTCCAACTAGGCCGGGTGGCCATAAGGATAGCAGTTGGCGTTATCACTGGCCATTGTAAACTTAATAGGCATATGCACCGCATGGGCCTTGCAACGGATAGCCTGTGTAGGTTTTGTCAGGAAGAAAAGGAAACAGCACTGCACGTTCTGTGTCAGTGCGAGGGGCTAGTATGGCTGAGGTTTCGCCTCTTTGGCTGGGAGAAGCTGACACCTGCAAGCCTCAGCCACGGCCCTCTCTCGGGTCTAATAAGTCTATTAAGGCAAGCAGAACTCGAGACGGTGCTCTGATGACAGGTGCTCTAAACTGACCACCTGGGGGCCTCCCCAAATTCCACAGTTTGACAAAGGACAGGGCTGGGGAGGGGTCTCCAACTTAGGGGGTGCCACAATAGACCCATGGGGGTCGCGGTGGTGCAGGCTGAAAAGCCAACCCCCCATAGAATCTAATCTAATCTAGGCAGTTATGTATGTAGACAGCATGCGAAGTTTAATGAAAACCAAGAGAAACTGAAAAAAACCATTCAATAAAGTCGCACTTCCGGTTGATGGATTTTGCCCGAAATCATCATGTCTGATGCGGTGGTAATACCTAAACATTTTTTTTTCGTATTCAGAGGACCCGGAAACATGTATTTACCGGTGAAAACTCAATTTCGACAATCTGACACGATTGCAACACTTCCTTATTAGGATAAGAGAAAGTAAAACTAGTAAAGAAAGCCGTGGTATTTCGTGACTAAGCTTCCACGACACTGTCTATTAACATAAATAAATGCCTATGATTTTTATTTGAAACGTTTTTCCGATAAAAGTGATTTTTTTTTATATTTCTGCGGAATTTTTCACATTATTTAAAATGTATTTGGTAAATTTAGTGTTATTACCACTCTCTGCTGGACTACAATGTAATCACTTGGTTAGGTACCTATCCCCCTACCGCTTGTGTATTTGTTAGGACAAAAGAATAAAATTTGAAGGTTTTTTGTGAGGTCTATTTTAAATGATGAGAGAACTATGTAGCGGTATATGAGAGAGTTTAGTGCGATGTATTTGCACGTGGTCTGTAAGTAGTAACTATGAGATGTGGAACTGTTTCTACTGAGCTGGGACAATTTGTCAGTTTGTGAAGCTTGCAGTGCTTGGGTCCTAATTCTGGCTGGCCAGCCACTGTTTGCCTGTCTCACTTTCTCACTCACACACTCACACACTCTCTCACTATACATATATATATATATATATAAAACATTTCCCCCCTTTAATTAGGCCCAACAGTCTGAAATTCTTAGCTTGTATAGCGTTATTTATTTTGTTACTATGTTTTTGTTGTTATCCGACTAGGTTGACGGGTTCTTAATAAATAGAATTAAAAATAAAGAAAAATTCTAGTGAAACCACTCCACACGGACTTTCACTTATTCTAATTAATACAATTTAATCTAGAAATTTTTTTTTAACAATAATTATTACAACGTTAAAATGTTTTAGTTAGGCTGGCCATAAAAATTGGTGCCGGGATTTTTACTTGTATATCTGAGCGGTCTTTTTTAGTGGCGCTCGATATAAAAAAAAAAAAAAAAAATTTGCAAATTGGAATGGGTTCCAGAAGAGAATGATCCATAGAAGAGAGAGAGAGAGAGAGAGACATAACATTAGACAGGATCACTCTCTAGACAGGCCAGACTAGAGTGGGAGAAACTGTTTAAATACGGAGGGAGAGTTCACACAGCAGTCACAGCGCGTCAACAACCTTTCTCTTTCTCACCCTAAATCTCTCACTACCATTTTATATATTTTAGTGATAAGTCCAGACAGTTTGTGCTACTTTTCCATTATACAGTGTTCAGCTTTACTTCTAGTTCATTTATCTAATCTAACCGAATTTCTCTTCTTCTCAAATTTATTATACAAATTTAAATTTAAACTAACTAACAGGCTGGCAATACCCCTGTAAAATCAATTCATTCAGGAAAATGTTTAAGCATTCCAAGTTTAAAGAAAATCGTTGTAAACTATTTTCGAGAAAATTCCAAAAACTTAAACATCTATTCTATAAAATAAAACTTCTGATAAACTGATTTCCTTCAAATTTGGCATTTCATCAATGCTTGTGATGTATATAAATATTATGTAGCTGGTAAAACATATATTATACTGAAGGGGTACATCAGAGGAAAGCATGACGGTATTGTTTCGTCAGAAACCCTCCCTAAAATCAATTTTCTGCGTAAATATTCCAAATAAAAGTGATAGGTACCCAAAATTGAATAAAAATATTTCGTATAGTTGCACTACCGGTTGATGGATTGTGCCCTAGTGTCTGATGCGGTGGAATCAAGTTTGAGCTTCCTGCGACTTTTTGTATTTGAGATATTCACTTAACACACACACATCCACACCATTTACTAAAAACTTCTTTCGTACTCCGGGAACCCCAAAACATGTATATACGGTGAAAAGGAAATTTCGAAAATCTGGCAGTATAGCAATACTACCATTACTACCAATACTGTTCAGTAAAAACGCACTTCCGGTTTAATAATTTTCGTGAAACTCAGAATTTTGGAAAATCTATTTACTTCTAATTAATTCTAATTGTTTGGATGGTAGATTTGTATAATCAACTACGATAGCACTTTAGAGAAAAACATAACCCTACCCCTCTCCCAAAAACCCCTTTAAATGACTTTACCTAAATAAAAGTTGTAGCGTTTTATATGTGTAGTTCACATTCCAACTTTAAAGAAAATGAAGTCGTTTTAGAGAAAATAACAGAAAACTGAAAAATACTTCCTCGTAAAAACTCACTTCCGGTCATCAGATTTTTTTCAAATTCAGAATTTCAACAACATATTTAATTCTAATTAATATTATTTAGATGATAGAATTGTGTAATAAACTGAAATAGCAACTTTAGAGGAAACCGTAACCCCACCGCTCCCTAAAGGAAATGAATTCGTCGGCGCCATTTTGAAGAAAACTGCGAAAAAGTGAAAAAAATCATTTAGTAAAGTGATAAATTAAACGCACTTCCGGTTATCCGATTTTTTTCAAACTCGGAATTTCAACAACACATTTAATTCTAATTAACATTATTTAGATGACAGAATTGTATACTAAACTGAAACATCATTTAGAGGAAAATCTAACCCCACCCCTCCCTCTAAATGAATTTTCCCAGAGAAAAAATTCAAATAATAGTTTTAGATGTTTGTATGTATTGTAGGTATCGGAAGTTTGAAGAAAATCGTCGGAGCTATTTTTGAGAAAATGGTGAAAAAGTGAAAAAAACCATTTAGTAAAGTGGTACTTCGGGTTGAGGAATTTTGATAGATGACCCACTGTCGGATCCCCACAGTGATACCTAAACGGAATATCAAGTTTGAACTTTTTACGTTTTTTCGTTTTTGAGCTATGCTGTTCACATACACACACACACACACACACACACCATTCGATAAATACCATTTTATTGGACTCAGGGGACCTCAAAACGGATATTTCCTGTGAAAACTCGTATCGAAAATTTGACACGATTACAATACTTCCTCTTGCTAGGTGTAAGAGAAAGTAAAAACGTAAACAACTATAATAACAAAAAAATAACAAAAAAAAAATTAATAATCAGAGACATTTTCCGTGGTAGCCTGCTTCAGGTTGTGGTCACCGACCGGTTTTGGGCGTTCGCCGGTCGCTGACCACAAAATGAAGCAGGCTACCACGGATAATGTCTCTGATGCCTTCCAGCTCTGCGCAACCAACCGTCACAACAAAAATTAATAATGTCAGCGCAAAAATTTTGCTGGAAAACTTTGTGTGGTGGTGGCAGTAACATAATGTATCTGAAAGTAATATAAATTTATCGATCCAATTTTCCCTAATTTGAAATACCTCAATTACATTTCCAGTTTTGAAAATTTGGACCGAAACAGCTAAAGGGATTAGTAAGTGATAAATAAACTGACTGACAGACGACCAATCAATTAATCATTGATGGCCTAGAAAATGATTATTTATAATAGGACTATTTTAATCCAGAATTTGAAACAATACATTCGACCTAATAACCCTAACTTTGTTAATATCTAATCGATATCGTAAAATATGCCCGATATATCCTGGTTAAAACATGCCCAATCTGTTTCCAGACCAGCCGTCATAATTTATCTCCACAAATTACGAAGGTATGTTAGTATTAAAACATCTATTATATTTGCCAAACATATAAATAGAGTTTGGAAAATATTTACTGAAATAAAACTTACAAGGATACTTCAAAAAACCGATGAAGTAGGTCCAAGATTAGTCGAAATCTTTTTACTATATCTCTTGCACTTCGCAAGAGGAATTATTACGTTCGTGTCAGATTTTCGAAATTGTGTTTTCACCGGGGAAATACATATTTACAAATTCACTGAGTGCGAAAACTGTGTGGCGTGAAATACTCACAACACTTTCCCTTACTCCTATCAGTACAATTTTATATAAAATGACATAAATTTGTCCTACCATAAATATAGATGTGTTGGAGGGACAAGAACCAACCTACCCACCCAACCAGGCACAGAAGTGATTACATACGTAATGGATCTACATTTCTCCCACTGTTGCAGTTTTTCTCAGATATGCAGCTCTAGAAAAAACATACAATATGATCTGGCGGTACCATATACTACATAAACTTTATGATTGGGGGTCTTCGTGGAAAACTGCCGTCATTTGAATCTTAATTTCTAAGCAGTTTCAGCTTCCGAGAGAGAGTGGGAAATACTTTATCTTCGGTCAGAATGTTATAAAATGGTGCCCGAAAGGAACTATAAGTGTAATTCTGTTTGCATTAACCGTTAATAACATTGCTTCCAGTATAGATCCCTCTGTAGTAAATGTCCCTATGTCGATGATCTTACAATTTATTGGGGTGTAACAAAAGTGTTGAGTTTTTGGCTAAAAACATTAATTACAATGATTTAAAATAAATAAGACTTCCCAGTTTATTCTTCAAGGTATTATACATTGTTATTAATCACTTCAACCCATTTTTGTGTCAGTAATTCAATTCCCTCATTGGTACCACGAAGGTTCTTTGGAAGCGAAAAATTCAATACAAGCTGCTTTTACCTCCTATCCAATAGTAAACTTGTTGCCCCTCAAAAAATGAGCCATGGAACAAAATAAGTGGTAGTGCGAAGGAACGCGGTCTGGGCTATGGAAGTTCAACAGCCCAATTTATTTTTGAGGCAGTCTGACGCGAAATGAGTGGTCTTGCATTAGTTTGCTGCAAAAGAACTTTTTTTGTTGTTGTTGTGGTGGTTGGTTCCGCAGAGCTGGAAAGCATCAGAGACATTTTCCGTGGTAGCCTGCTTGATTTTGTGGCCATCGACCGGTTTCGGGCGTTCGCCCATCTTCAGGATGCGTTTTTCAGACAGTGTGACAACACAGGCTTGCACAGAGCAAACTTAGTTTACACACTCTGAAGCAGGCCACGGAAAATGTCTCTGAAACTTTTTTCTGTTGACTAAAGAGGGTTACTTTTCCGACAGAACAGCATATGAGCCCTATCCAACTGTGCTGAATTGAGTTCAGATGTAATAGCTCACCCATCGGGAACCAACTCGAAATGCACCACTTCTTCAAAGTTCCACCACATGCAGAGCATCATTATTTTTCGCAAAGCTTTTCCTTAGATACACAGGAAGAACAACTGGCCAGGCATAACCAACTGCTTTTGCGTGTTTGGGTTGTTAAGTATACTCACATATTTTTTTGCGAAAATAGATTTTAGTGGTGTATTGCGTCTGACTGTTATTTTAAATTTAATTTTACATAAGTTTATTAATTTTGACAAAGAGCCCAGATGATAATGCCGCTCAGGTATACATGTTAAATGCTCACCACTATATTTATAGCCAGCCTAACCTAAACGTTGTAATGTTGCGATTTTAAAGAAAATTTCGTGATTAAATTGTATTAATTAGAGCAAGAGAAAGTCGTGTGATAACTCAATTTCGAAAAATTGGAACGATCGTAATACTTCCTCTTACTGTAAGTAATAAGAGGAAGTAAAAAGTGAGATATATAAAGTATTTTCTGACTTGAATACTTGAATATATATACTGGGAATATATACTGTTGGTTTACCCTTTACTAGGCAGGTTTCATGTTTGCCAATGCGCGCTGCAGAGAAGAACTCGGTACGGAGAGGTTTGCCAAGGAACTCCTCTGGGTACTAAATAATCTAAAATAAAAAAAAAAAGAAGAAAAAAACAAGGCTGTGTTACAAATAGAGGTGTGAGAGAATTTTGCTGTGACGGGCAAAGTGAAGCCCTAAAATAAGATAGACTATAACTGGCCGGGGTACACTCTGGGGGCGTTGAGCGGCATAATCCCAAGGGGCAAACCCTCCCTTTCTACCACATAGCATAGTTCTTTTTACCATTTTTTTCTTTTTCCTCTTTCGTGCCAGAATCGTACATGTGACAGACGTATGGACAGAATATTCTACACTGTTCCAATCCTTCTTACTACAGAACACACGCAACTATTTTGGCTGCCTTTCCGGTGTGAAACACTCACACCGGACGTCAACATACGTCTTTTTGAAGATGCGAAGTATATGCCCCTCCTAAGTGGTTCCACTTAGGTACATGTGGTTTATAGACGTAGATCAAGGTTCGCCATCACCCTTCGGCTTGAAACTGACTTACATTATTATAGAATGATGTGTATTGACTAATAGAACAAAAAATAATCAGAAGGAAACCTGTCTGCCAGTCAATGGCTATTTATTTTTTATGAGTACCGTATTTCCCGCTAGGGAAGGGACTGTAACTCCAGTAATAACGCGCTGGACTCCCACGCGGAGATCCCGGGTTTGAATGCAGTATCCTACATTATACGGTAGATCATTATATGCAGTAGATCTACAGCTCACTGTAGCGATGGACAGTAACGAGAGAACACTGTCCCGAGGCCGGCAGTGCGCCTTTTCTATAGAAGTTATCGCAAATGGATATTTTGATTTAACACAAACTCTGTTTTGAACAGCTTTCGTACCTAGTGTGAATTGAATAATATAGCACCGGATAACAGGAATATTATATTTTTACTCATCAGCTAACGTAAAGGCCAGTTCGAGCAAGATTTGTAATTAATGACGAGTAAAATTTATAATAAAATAGTACTTTTCTTCTTATTCAATCAAAAAACCGTTATAAATATCATTTTGAAATATCTTATAAGAATCCTGTTTTCAATTCATAACTTGTAAAATATCACTCACAGAAAAAAAAAAACCGTTCAAGTAAATTTTTCTTACAAAAAATAGAGGAATCTATTTCTTAAATAAAAACACACCTCCCCATTTGAAAAAATGAAGTTGGTGCCTGTCTCTCGCTTCTGGAACCATCAAAACAAATTTGCAAATTAAATTTGGATTTCTAACACAAAAAAAACTACGGGGACACGTATTTTTTAGTTTTATTCTAGCTATCTTAGTTTTCGATAAAAAGTCGTTATCCATATACCTTGGGACACCTTGTATACTTGAGTGGACACTGTGTGCACCCTCTCTCTCAAGACCATTAGCAGCAGTTCAAATTTAAACCTGACTGAGAAGCCCTCAAAACCCCTCTAAAATTCAGTTTTTGAAAAAATTTTACAAATACGTTTGTGATACAGTGATACCTTTGTATCTAAGGAGTAGTTTAAAGTGCAGGTTTAAAGAAAAGCGTTGAAGCCATTTTGTAATGTGTATTAATATTTACATACGTGGTAAAATCATATATTATACTGAAATGGTACTTTAGAGGAAATATATCGGTACTATTTCCCCAGGACCGCCCAAAAAAAATCCCGGCAAAAATTTTCTGAAAATATACAGAGTTTAAAGAAAATCTTTGGAGCTGTGTTTGGAAAAATCACTGAAAACTTAAAAAAAAAAAAATAGTAAAGCCGCACTTCCGTTTGATGGGTTTTGGCCGAAATCTTTGTGTCTGATATGTTAGTAGAGCCTAAATGGAGTACCAAGTTTGGAGCATCCTGCGACTTTTCGTTTTTCAGTTATTCAGTTAAAACACAAACACCCCACACACACAACACAGACCATTCACTGAAAACATTTCTTTCATATTCATCGGACCACAAAACTTGTATTACCGGTGAAAACACACTTTTGAGAATCAGACACGATCCCAATACTTCCTCTTACTAGCAGTGAGAGAAAATAAAAAGTATATATATATTTTTTCCCTTCTCCGGGAACCGCAAAATATGTATTTACAACATGTACATAAAAGTGGGATACAGGTAGAGGCGTTCACTTAATATGCTGTTGTTTATTGTATGCCAGAACAGGGGGGAGGGGACTTTGGGGTTCTCTAAAAGGGGTGTTAGACTTCTTGAACGAACACAGCTCTCTCTAGTGTAAGGCCAGTGTTTGTGTCCTGTATAGATGGTGCACTGCAATCACATTAGCACAGCCTAGAATCACACCTGAGCCATATGCTCCGTGGGCCAACTAGAGCACCTGTTACCTGTAATGTCTACTGCAGACAGTTTACCCGAAAACTATTTCACTAAATATACAGAACAATATACACACACACAATGCAGCATTAATGGACCAATGCAGGTCTCATTTACCACTCAATCTTTATTAAAAAATCTGGTGTGAAACACTCACACAACTTTCTCTTATTCCAGTTCTCAAAAACTAATATTGACAAATTTATAGTTTGTGTACCAAATTTAATGAAATTCGTCGAAAACTGAAAAACTGTCCAGTAAAAGCGCACTTCCTGTTTACTAATTTCCTTGAAACTCGGAAATTTTGGCCATCTATTTATTTCTAATTAATTTTCTTTGGATGATAGAATTGTATAATTAACTATGACAGCACTTTAGAGAAAAACATAACCCTAGCCCGCCCCTAAAAGTGCACTTCAATGAATTTTCCCAGAGAAATGTTATAATAAAAATTGTAGATCATTGCATGTTTAGTTTATATAAAAAGTTTCAAGAAAATTCTCGGAGCCATTTTTTAAGAAAATCGCGAAATAGTGACAAAAATCATTTAGTCAAGTGGTAAAGCAACGCACTTTTGGTTATCCGTTTTTTTTTCAAACTCGGAATTCCAACGAAATATTCAATTCTAATTAACATTATTTTGGTGACAATAAACATTATTGTCTAATAAACTAGAATAGCACTTTAGATGAAAACCTAACCCCACTCCCTCCCCCATAAATGCCCATAAATGAATTTTCCCAGAGAAATGTTTCTAATAAAAGTTGTAGCTCATTGTATGCGTAGTTGATGTACCAAGTTTGAAGAAAATCGTCGGAGCCATTCTGGAGAGCAAA
Organism: Triatoma infestans; assembly: GCA_011037195.1. NCBI lineage: Eukaryota > Metazoa > Arthropoda > Insecta > Hemiptera > Reduviidae > Triatoma > Triatoma infestans. The sequence goes on from JAAEAF010005522.1 coordinate 158,184, forward strand.
AACACAACTATTACAGTGGCACTTCCGATAGAGGAATTTTGTGATTCCTAAACGGAATATCAAGTTTCAACTTTCTACGGTTTTTCGTTTTTGAACTATGCTGTCACATACACATACACATACACACACACACACACACACACACACACACGCACAGACCATTTAAATTTCAAATTTTGCTCATTTGTACCTAACGTAAATATAGAGGTGGTGGGGGACAAGTGCCAACTTGACAACCGAGGCAGGTAGAGAATGATTAAATTGTAAAGAGGTGATCAGAACTGCCTGAAAACAATTTATTTTGAGAAAAATGTTACAATACATTTATCTGTGCAGTTAGTATTCCAATTTGAAGGGAAATCTTTATAGTCGTTTCTGAGCAAATTCTTTAAAAAAAAACAGAAAAATCTGCAAATCACAGTACCGCTTAACCAAATTTCTTCAAATTTGCGATTCTAGCAACGCTTACAATGATTATTAATGTTAATATTTAAATAATATGAATGTTCAAACTTAATATTTCGTTAAAATGCTACCAGCAGCTCTGACAATAAGCTTTTCATAAAAATCGTTTAACCGGAAGTGGCACTTTATGTTTTCAGTCATTGTGAATTTCGCGAAAATGGCTTCAAGATTTTCGTTAAACTTCTTATATCAACTACACATACAAAGAGCTACAAGTTGTAACATTTCTCCGGGAAAATTCATTTAAAGTTGTATCTGGTGGTGAAGGGTTATGTTTTCCTCCGAAGTGCTATCGCAGTTGATTATACAATTCAAACATCTAAATATTATTATTATTGAACCGGGTGCCTAATGGCATGGGACCTAAGCCTATATGACTTTTATACCCCCTCCCGTTACTCCCCAATTCAACCCGTTATATGATCTCCCCCGGTATCCTACCGGTCAATCTACAATATCCCAAGATATCCTTCAGCTTCAACTCACTCAGGAAATCTCGCGAGAGAGGTACCCCCCAAATACACGAAACCTAGTACCAGCGTAACGGGGACACTGACATAAGTAGTGGTACCCCTTTTCCCTGTCTCCATCGTCGCAGTTCTGACAAATGGGACTAGATGTCATCTCTATATTATGCAAGTGACTAGACACCCAAGTGTGCCCAGTCACTACACGCACCAAGGTCCTCATTTAAGAGACAGGAGGTAATCCGAAACCCCCTGCCTGATTCCTTTTATAAATCTTTTAGCCTGGAGGCACCCCTGCGTGTCCTCCCAGCGTTTCTCTAAGACTCTCCTCTCCCAAAGTGTAATCTGTTTATCACAGAACCTCTTAGTGATGGCAAGGACTGGTTCGAGACCACAGAAAGGTAATGAGGATCCCTTCCTAGGCAGCTGATCCGTCCTCTCATTGCCCTCTATTCCCGCATGTCCGGGTATCCAACAGAGTCGCACCTTACCCCTCCGAGCTAAGGCGTTAAGCCTTCTCCTACATTCTCCCACTAATTTCGAACTCCAACACGGCTTGCCCAAAGCCCTCAGTGCGGCCTGACTGTCAGAGAATAACCGCACCTCTTTAATCTCTTCCTACCACTCCCCCACAAGGCGGCAGCATTCGATAATACCCACAACCTCGGACTGAAAGACAGTGGCCAAACCACCCAAGGCCACCGAGCTCACCCTGTCCAACTCCTGCTACCATGCTCCAGCTCCTAACAGGCCAGTTCCCTCCTGCCTAGGGCCATCTGAATAGCAGTGAATAATGCCGTTACCCACCTCTGTTAACCTCGTAAGGGTGTTATCCCCTAGATCACCAACACTAATTTCGTAATCCCTCTCAAATCCTCATTTCTTGCTCGTCTCATCAATTTTAGATAGCAGAAATTGGTTTGCTCGACAAATGTCATTCTCAATCCTAGTGTGATCCCCCCGGAAGGTTCTCACCCATTCTCCCTTACACCTCATTCTGAGATAACCCTTCATCGGTTCACCCACCGCCACATACTGAAGAGGTGTTAACCCCAGCAACATCTGTAGTGCATCTCGAAAATGGCTTCAAGGTTTTCTTTAAACTTCTTATATCAACTACACATAGAAAGAGCTACAAGTTGTAACATTTCTCCGGGAAAATTCATTTAAAGTTGTATCTGGTGGTGAAGGGTTATGTTTTCCTCTAAAGTGCTATCGCAGTTGATTATACAATTCAACCATCTAAATAAAATTAATTAGAAATAAATAGATTGCCAAAATTCCAAGTTTCAACAAAATTAGTGAACAGGAAGTTCGTTTTTACAAAACAGCTTTTTGCGATTTTCTCCATAAAAACACCGACAAATTTCATTAAATCTGCTGTACTAACTGAACAAATTGTCAGTTACAAGTTTGTAAACTGGTGTAAGAGAAGGTTGTGTGAGTGTTTCGAACCACAGTTATATGTAAAATTTGTAACTAGGTAATAACCGTATGAATAAATCATAAATCATAAATCAAAATTATGTACAGTGAGAGAAAGTGGTGAATGCACGCGTACGCCAGATTTTTTCGTTTGTGAGATAGTTTGTTCTCACGCGCGCGCGCACACACACACACACACACACACACACACACACACATAAACAAGAGCAGAAATCGTCGAAAATGACTTCATCCTCACTGGTAGATATTACTGTGGTATTTAACACATGAACTGTTTGTGTAGAGTTGAAGTTCTAACTGTTAATTCAAGCACAGCCAGTTTGAAGTAATTATAAACAAGGACGGGTTGTATGTTTTCCCGGCTTGTAGCTGAGCGAATAGGATGAACCGTTGGCATTCACCTTAAATAGCGAATATACACAGACTTGGCGTTCTGCTTTCATTCCAGTGCCATCCTGTAACCTATACAAGTCTTCATTATGAGATATCCTTTCTCTAAACATCGTACCCACTAAACACCCCAGTACACAGCGTACACCACTAAACCTGCGTAAGAAAAATTTGGTGTGAAACACTCACACAACTTTCTCTTACTCCAGTTCTCAAAATTATAATTGACAAATTTTATAGTTAGTGTACCAAATTTAATGAAATTTGTCAAAAACTGAAAAAACCGTTCAGTAAAAACGCGCTTCCGTTTTACCACTTTTTTTTAAACACGGAATTTGGCCATCTATTTATTTGTAATTAATTTCGTTTGGATGATAGAATTTTATAATCAACTATGATAGCACTTTAGAAAAAAAAATAACCCCACCCCCCCTAAAATTGCCTTAAATGAATTTTCCCAGAGAAATGTTTTAAATAATCTGTGTATGTGTAGTTTCAAGAAAATCGTCGGAGCCATTTTTGAGCAAAATGCGAAAAAGTGAAAAAAAAAAAATTCATTTAGTAATGTGGTAAAGTAAACGCAACTCGGAATTTTGAACAACATTTTTAATGATGTGTCTTCTAATTAACATTATTTAGATGATAGAATTTTTTAGTAAACTGAAATAGCACTTTAGAGGAAGCCGTAACCCCACCTCTCCCCCAAAAGGGCCCTCAAATGAATTTTTCCGGAGAAATGTTTCAAATAAAAGTTGTAGTTCTTTGGATTTGTAGTTGATATACCAAGTCTCATGAAAATCGTTGGAACCATTTTTGAGAAAATCGCAAATAGTAAAAAAAAAACTAGCAAAGTGGTACTTCCGGTTGAGGAATTTTGACAGATAACTTATTGTCGATCCTATGGTGTTACCAAAACGGAATGTCATTTCTGCTATTTTTGAGCTATACACACACCAGTTTCTAAAAACCTGCTTTTTTCGATGCAGGGGACCTCAAAATGTGTTTATCTGGGGAAAACATGATATCAAGAATTTGATAAGATTACAATAATTGCTAGGGCCTGAGTGAAAGTAAAAAAACAAAATCTGGTGTGAAACACTCACACTACTTTCTCTTACTCTAGTACTCAATATTATAATTGACAAATTTTATATTTTGTGAACCAAATTTAATGAAATTGGTCGAAAACTGAAAAAACTGTCCATTAAAAGCGCACTTCCGGTTTACTAATTTTCTTGAAACTGAATTTCAGCCATCTATTTATTTCTAATTAATTATGTTTGGATGATAGAATTGTATAATCAACTATGATAGCACTTTAGAGAAAAACATAACCCCACCCCTCCACCAAGTGTGCCCTTAAATGAATTTCCCAGAGAATATTTTAAATAAAAGTTGTAGATCGTTATATATTTACTTTATATAGGACGTTTCAAGAAAATCGTCGGAGCCATTTTTGAGAAAACCGTTAAAAAGTGAAAAAAATCATTTAGTAAAGTGGTAAAGTAAACGCACTTTCGGTTATCCGATTTTTTTGAAACTCGGAATTTCAACAACATATTCAATTGTAATTAACATTATTTAGATGATAGAATTGCTTAATAAACTGAAATAGCTCTTTAGTTGAAAAGCTAACCCCTCCTCCCCCATTAACTGCTGTTAAATGAATTTTCCCAGAGAAACATTTCAAACAAAAGTTGTAGCTCTTTGTGTACGTAGTTCATATACCTAGTTTGAAGAAAATCGTCGGAGCCATTTCTGAGAAAAACGCAAAAAAATAAAAAAACAACAAGTAAAGTAATACTTCCGGTTAAGGAATTTTGACAGATGACTCACTGTCAGATGCCATGGTGATACTTAAACGCGAATATTAAATTTCAACTTTCTACGGTTTTTCGTTTTTGAGCTATGCTGTTCATATACACACACACTTTTACTAAAATCCACTTTTTTGGACTCTGGGGACTTCAAAACGGATATTTCCGTGAAAACTCGATATCGAAAATTTGACACGATTACAATACTTCCTCTTGGGCGCTATAGACCTTATAGTTGATGCGCCAAAAAAAAAAAAAAATAAACAAATAAATATATATACTTCCTCTTACTCCATGTTTCAAATAAAAGTGATACGTTTCTATCTATGCTGCAAGCATTCCCAAGTTTAAAGAAAATCAATTATGACTCAAAATAATTGAACATGTAATAGAGCACACAAATTCTGTATTTACAAGATAGCCCCTGAAGAAGACAAACAATGTTTGTCGAAACGTCGGGCCATTAATAAAAAACACTTAAAAAATTTTTTAGTGTTTTTCTTATGATACCCCCGGCCGATCAGCCAACTAAGAGATACATCAGATTTAAAGAAAATCGTTATAACCGTTTTCGAGAAAATTCCAAACAACTCAAAATCGTATTTCCTGTTTCTGATTTTCAATCAAAATCTGGTTTTCTTTATCTGAATTTGGAATTCTATCAATGCTTCTAATAGGTATTAATATAATGTACTATAACTAATGTAGATGGTAAAACCACAGAGGAAATCATGGCGTTACTGATTCCCCTGAATCCTCCAAAGAAAAAAATCATAGAGATGTTGTAAATAAAAGTGATTTAAGGGTAAACGTAATACCTAGTTTGTGCTGCTCCTATATTTCCCGTGTGATCTCGATTTCAAAAATTTGACACGATTGCAATAGTTGCTGTTATCAGTTGTTAGAGAATGTAAAAGAAATGATGGTAGCAAACTGATTGGAACTGGGCTAGTTAATGCTTGAAAGTAGTTTTATAAATAGAAGTTTAGAATTTCAGTAATTCTCCTTAAGGGTAGTGTCGGCCGATGTGCAGAGCTAGGTGGAAATAAAGAGTTAGTGGCAGGAGTGGCTACTGGCTAGTTGGTTTTAGCCTACTCCGGTCCAGTAATGACCTCCCGGATGGGTAAGATAACTGTCCTACAGAACAATCTCCCTTGGTAAGTATCTACGTTTAATGGTAGACCACATTACACTTATATGCTTTTCGCTTTTGTATCAAATCGTTTATTCCCCTTAGCTAGTTATAGTTTAGTCTCTTAAAACATTTGCCAGCTCTCAGTACAATTGCTCAGGGTAGTCGAAGGCGGCTGGCGGGGTGTGTGGGGGATGGTATAGGCATATTGTGTGATTGTCTGTGAAGTAAGATACTGATTTCATGTTCAACAATGACTTCACCACAGTCAGATTACACATTTAATGTTTATGTATTTATCTGTAATAACAAACCAAGATAACAGAGGCCAAATAACAAAGACCAGTTTTACTTCTCTTACCGCTGCTAGAGCGAGTACTGCAATCGTGTTAAATTCTTAAAAATTGAATTTCCACTATGTTATGTCCCTTGTCGTTGAAATAGATTATATCTGTGCTGCATAAGTTACATTTTTACTTTCTCTAACTGCTGCTGGAGGAAGTATTGTAATCTTGCCAAACTTTCGATATCAAGTTTTCATCAGAAATACACGTTTTGAGGTCCCGTGAGTTTAAAAAACAGTGTAATAGTATCCAAAGAGAGTATTCGTAGCAGAGAAAGAGAGACAAAATGACAGGATCACTCCCTCGGACTAGAGTGGGAGAAACCACAAAAATGCGGGCGACAGAAAAGAGAATAGTTCAAACAACTGAGGTCACTCGCCAATCACTACGTGTCATACCCTTTGCTTTTTTGGTTGGTGAATACTCTTCATTGCTTTCTTTGCCATCAGAAGCGTCATCACTTTCATCATTACTTTCATCGCTTTCCTTTTAGAAGCCTTTTTCGGGACCTCTTTTTAATTTTTTCACTTCTACCGGAGGAGAAAAATTCGGATAAGATAGGGCACTCACACAGGAAATGATACAGATTAAATTGTACATTGCACATTTTTCCTTGTATTCCAGTCTATCAATCCATGGTACATAGTTTAAATAAATTAATTCACTTCTCAGTTTGAAAAGCCACCTTAGATCTGAAAGCTTTAGTTTGGTATCAGAGTCAACATAAAATATATTGAGCTTGCAACTCGTATCTAACAAAGTCCTATACAAAACAAAACGCTCAGAGCTCATGGCGCGTTTCACAGTCTCCTCCAAACTAACCCGTTTTATTGTTTGCAAAAGCGCCTAGAATTTAGACTCCCAACCTGACAAATTATCGAGGGAAATATCGGAAGTCAAGGAGTACTTTTGGGCTAAGTTAGACCATTCTTTGAACCAAAGTATATTTTTGCTTACAATTTCGCAAGCTACAATTTTTGGAAAAGCTATTATCGATGACAGACAAGATCTTTAAACAAAATTTAAAATGGAGGCGCATAGTGTAAATTTAAACCAGATCTAACCCAGTTTCAATATGCAAAATGTAAGAAGGAGCAGTAGAAGGCAGTGCAAACAACTTTTTGAAGAAATACCTCTGAAATTGCTCTAAAATCTCAAAACGTTGGTAGCCCAGACTTGAGCAGCGTAACAGATTATGGAACGTAAATGGTTTCAACTATTTTTCATCAACATCTTCCTTGAATAACTTTACTCATAATGCCTACCTATCACTTTTATTTAAAACTTTTTTCTTTAACTTATGCCCATTAGGGCCTAGCAGCCCACTACTAAATCTCGGTGCGCTAAAGCTACCTTTTTCTGAGGATCGTCTGACTGAGGGATGTCTTTAGCAAGGCTGATGGTCTCCTAATTCCACTCAAACACAGTGTCTGTCAGCTAAACAAATTTTGAGTAGTTGCTCTTGAAGGTAAATGACCTATGTTGTTCACCAGTGTAGTGAGCAACAGTTGGGTCAACAATGGCGGTACAAGAAAAATTTTTCTAGATTGGCCGGAAATTTTGTAACATAATCATAAGATTTTAAACTTGTAATTAATGTGAAAAGTATTTTTGGGCAAAATTTTGACGAAGGTTTCGGGCAAAATCCCATCAACCGGAAGTGAGCTTTTACTGCACAGTATTTTTTCAGTTTTCACGACTGTCTTCTAAACGGTTCCAACGATTTTCTTTAAATTATCTGTCTTTTACTATCTTGCTTATACTATCTACATGCACAAATACCTACAACTTTTGTCTGTAACATTTCCTAGGGAAAATTGATTTTTTGAGGGGTTCTGAGGAAGGGTTTGGGTTTGGGAGGTTTCGCTTTCCTCTAAAGGGCTGCCATAGAAATATAGGGCTGGATCCAAAAACAGGGAGTGCAGTCAACAAAAGCAGGGATAATAATATTATAATTAAATGTAAAGAGCATCAACCATTTAGGTTCATGAAACTGTTTATTAGAGCAACAAGCACCATTTATTAATTAATCTTTGTTTGCTGGCTGCGCAGGAACTATCCATCCCTTTCACAAACATAGGTAAGCGCCACGTAAGACCCACGAAAACCCTTGTCTAACAATCTGAGGCAATAACATAATAGCTCTGCCCACTATTTGCTGGCTCGACAGATGTAATTGACACGGAGAATCACCTAGCTGTAAACGCCAGGAAATAATTAGTGACAAACAAACCGAAATAATCAACTGCCAGGGTAGAGAAAAGTATGACAAGGTATTAAACTAGCAAGAAATCTTGTAATAGTACTAGAAGTATTAAACTGTTCCTTGTTTGTAAATTCTCAAAAAAAAAATCTGGTGTGAATCACTCACACAACTTTCTCTTACTCCAGTTGTCAAAATTATAATTGACAAATTTTATAGTTTGTGTACCAAATTTAATGAAATTCCTCGAAAACTGAAAAAACTGCCCAGTAAAAGCACACTTCCGGTTTACTAATTTTCTTGAAACTCGGAATTTTGGCCATCTATTTATTTCTAATTAATTTTGTTTGGATGATAGAATTGTATAATCAACTATGGTAGCACTTTAGAGAAAAACATAACCCCTCCCCTCCTTTAAAAGTGCCCTTAAATGAATTTTCCCAGAGAAATGTTATAAACAAAAATTGTAGCTCTTTGTGTACGTAGTTCATATACCTAGTTTGAAGAAAATCGTCGGAGCCATTTTTGAGAAAAACGCAAAAAAATAAAAAAAACAACAAATAAAGTGATATTTCCGGTTGACAAATTTTGGCAGATGACCCACTGTCAGATGTCTAAGTATCACTATCTTCTGGTGATACTTAAACGCGAATATTAAGTTTCAACTTTCTATGGTTTTTCGTTTTTGAGCTATGATGTTCACATACACACACACACAGACCATTTGCTAAAAGCCACTTTTTTGGACTCAGGGACGTCAAAACGGATATTTCCGGTGAAAACTCGATATCGGAAATTTGACACGATTACCATAGTTCCTCTTACTAGGAGTAAGAGAAAGTAAAAATTTACTATAAGGAGTAAGTACTTGTAATAGCAAGCAAATAACTAGCTTATACAAACTTGTACTAACTGTACAGATACAGACCATATCTTCCGGAAAAATATTCTTAATTATATTATGTTTTGTTCATTGTTATTGGTGCTATCTTCTGGACTACAGTGTAATCACAGTCAAGTGATATTTATGTTTTGGCAGGCATTATTATAGATATTTCATGTATTCGTTGACTTTTTCATGAATTTTAGTGTAATATATTTAGCAGAGGAAAAAAAACTTTGCTGGGCGCCATCTTGCATTGCACTTACAAACTGAAATATTTCCCCATTGGGATGTGGTGTGCCGGCAAAATGGGGGTCCAAGTATTATTGTGAAGTGTGATACAGGGTTAGAATGAAACGGCTAAGAGGCAGATAGCCGAGGCAGACTAGGGCAGAGAACGACCCCCAAACAGATACACTCACAGACACAGTGTCTCCTCTTACTAGGAACCCAAACTTGTTTCTCCGGGTACACTAGGCCTATAACGTATTTATTCCAGTTTAAGAATCTGGTTATTAGTGAGGAGGTTGTATTTCTTATTGCCAGGGATGGTTAGTGACACAGTTCTTTCAAAATTAAAAAAAGATGAGAAATCTAACGTCATTTACACAATGAAATGTCATAGTTGTCCAAAAAACCTACATTCGGTATATCAGACACATCACCGTACCGAACACGAAAGGGATGTTAAAACATGAGCAACAACATCTCATTTTTCAAGACACACTGAAAACAACCATAGTTTCGAATTTACAGTACCACAAGTAATAGACACAGACAGAAATTATCAAAAACTAAAACTAAAATAAGTACTTTATTTAAACAATGTAAATTCCCAGAGAAGAGGCTGCGGTCACATCACATTTATATAAAGGATATTTTACAAAAATTATAGCATTTCCGGTATTTTATCTGTCGTAGTATGCATATTAGTTTTGTTCCTGACCGGTTTCGGATTTTCATCCATCGTCTGCGCAAATTCACCAAGTTCGTGTAGAGAGTTCACTTCAAACGAAATGTTTCTATTAGACTCACATTTGTTGGTTGTCAACAAAACTAACATGCATGCTACGACGGATAAAATACCGGATGTTATCCAGCATTGCGGACCCACCCATATTTTCATCAATTATAGTATATATTTTTTAACCTTTCTCTTACTTTTAGTACGCGCAAATATAGCGATCGTGCCAGATTTTTGAAATTGAGTCTCCACCGGAAATATATGTTTTGTGGTGCCCCGAATACGAATTTTAGCGAATGCGTATGTGTTTGTTTTTCGCACAATATCTCCAATACAAAAAGTTGCCGCAAGTTAAGTATTACCACCGCATCAATCACAAAGATTTCGGTTTTTGAGATTTTTGTGGAATTTTATCGAAAACGGTTACAACGATTTTCTTTAAATTTGCAACGCTTGCTGCATACAGAGAAACGGATCACTTTTAGTTCCAATTTTTTTTCTGAAGCAAAAAAATTGATTTTTGTGGGCTATTGGGGTTCTGTCAGTCAGTTTGCGTATACAAGTGAAATCCCCATCCCATTTTTGTGGCCAGCCTAACTAAACAATAAAACGTTGCAATTTTAAAGAAAAGTTATGTGAAACGTGTGGGATTAAATTTCAGATATTATATGAGGGGTTGGTTCAATATTTATTACTGACGCGCTCTTCTACCCTAAGTAGGAAGTTATCTCACTACCACCTCTATATTTATGTCAAGCCAAATAAGTAAAATTAGTACTTCATAGAATATTAGTAAAAGATTTAAAAAGAAAGTCGAATTTGTAAGCAGCATGTTGATGAATTAAATTTATTGCAGTTTGGGTAGTCTATTACTTTTAGATACGACTGCTCCTTAGGGAAAATTTCAAAGAATAATATGTGGAGAGTCATTTCCCGTGATTATGGCTCCTCTGGGAATTTGATTTCCAATGTGAATAGGAGTTTGGTGGGACGATGTGGCAGATGGTGGAGGAGTGGAGACGAACCATACTGTGGGCTGTATGCCAAGTTTTTACCTAAATCTCATATACAGTCAGGCTGAGCTGACCACCAGCTACCCCCCGACAAACTACCAGAAAGGGCGCACCAGCTATCCCCCGACTTTCTTGAAACTATCAGAAAGGACGCACTTCTACTTTCATACAAGATCTACGAACGTTCTCTATAGGATGAAAGAGATATTAGCTAGAATTCTTACACCAAACCTGCAGCACCATTGCAATCAAACCTACAGAGAGGCCGTTTGCTAAAGAGATTTCTTTCTCTCCCTCTCAGTAAGAGGAAGTATTGCAATCATGAAAAATTTTCGATATCGAGTTTTCACCGGAAATATCCGTTTTGAGGTCCACTGAGTCCAAAAAAGTGGTTTTTAGCAAATGGTCTGTGTGTATGTATGTATATGAACAGCATAGCTCAAAAACGAAAAACCGTAGAAAGTTGAAACACCATGGAATCTAACTGTACGTTATCTGTCAAAATTCCTTAACCGGAAGTACCACTTTACTAGTTGGTTTTTATTACTTTTTTGCGTTTTTCTCAAAAATGGCTCCAACGATTTTCTTGAAAACTACATATATAAACTAAACATACAAAGATCTGCAACTTTTATTTAAAACATTTCTCTGGGAAAATTCATTTAAGGGCACTTTTAGGGGAGGGGTAGCGTTATGTTTTTCTTAACGTGCAATGTACAATTCTATCATCCAAACAAAATTAATTAGAAATAAATAGATGGCATAAATTCTGAGCTTCAAGAAAATAGTAAACCGGAAGTGCGCTTTTACTGAACAGTTTTTTCAGTTTTCGACGAATTTCATTAAATTTGGTACACTTACTATAAAATTTGTCAATTATGATTTTGAGAACTGGAGTAAGAGAAAGTTGTGTGAGTGTTTCACACCAGATTTTTCTATATAAAAACACAATAACTTTACCTTGTACATACATCGTAATGTTCTTCTTTTTTTTATCACTTTATTTGCTTAACTTTATTAACAGAAAGATAGTCATTTGTTTTGAGGATGCCGTTACAGCAGTTGATCTGGCGACGGATGGAAATAGCGTACGAAATGTAGCATAATGTTTAAATTTGTCGCGTTCTGCGGTTTATCGAATAATCGTACATTTTAGGAAAACTGAGGAATACGATCGGCGACGTGGAAGAGGTTGTAGAAGGATCACAACAGATCAGGACGAGCAATAAGTCTGATGGCTAGGAAAGCAGCACCAGGCCCTGTAATAACCAGGAATAATCGAGTAATCACGATTAGCTTTTGTTAATCGGCACCTCCATGACTGTAGAACAATGCGGGGCTGTTCTCTTCACAGGTGAATCACGATTTAGTCTTTATTCTTCAGACGCTAGTGCTATTTTAGTTGATTATACAATCTATCATCTAAATAATATTAATTAGAATTAAATATGTTGTTGAAATTCTGAGTTTGATAAAAATCGTTGGTCCGGAAATGCGTTTTACCTTATTTCAGTTTTTTACGTTTTTGTCCTTTATTTTAAAATAAGTCATTTTATTAATTTTAGATTCTCCATTTGATAGAAAAGAAAGACAAGTGAACATTTAGTAAGAATTATAAGAGAGAAAAGAATTTGCCACTTAATTCTTGTAAACTGCAGTGTGTGACATTTGTGTGAGTGTTTCGTATAAGATTTTTTTTGTGTGTAATTTTAATATGTTACTTGTCTTTAATCACCTGTTTGATAATGGCGGAATGCCTGGTTCAGACACTATGATGGCAATATCCGGTCTTGCAGGAAGTTGAGTAGCTTGTAAACTGTTATGACAGTATTTAAACTTCCGTGTGATGAGACGATATTTACGACCGGGTATTATAGTTTAAGCCCTTTCAGCCAGTTTTGGATGCAACATGTAAAATGTTATTAACAGTAGCGGAACAAGGAATCACTGGTTGTTTGGTGGAGGGTATGGGAGCCGACAGGAGGCGAAGAGGCAGCAGTGGGTATCTAACTGTTGGATCTCTGTTTGGAGGTTACCAGGCTGGTGGTTTAGTTACCATTGGACGTAGCCTTTTGCCTTCTTGGTTGAACATGAACTTAGTTGCACAGTCTGAAGTTTATAAGTCTGCCGGCGCTGACTTGCAATAATCAAGCCCCCGTATTCCTATCTCAAAATGAAGAACATCAAAAGCTAAAAACCACCCTTTCAACTTCATCCATCTCACTGACCAATGAATTGCAAATGTTGCTAAAACCATCGGTAGAGCGGCAGGCAAACAGCCTTTCCCCCACTTACTAACTTGGACGTTTTCACCCTACGGGTATACTCGGATGGGTTTACTTTGTATCCTCGTAGTGTGCAGATTAAAGGAAAAGTAGACAAAAGAAAAAACAAAGATTCTACATTAATACATCATCACATTTCTCCTTTAGTTTTTACTTTTCCCCACTCCGAAGAGGTTTTTTCGGTTCTTCCTGATTTTCTTGAAAAATGCTCCAACGGTTTTCTTTGAACTTCGTATACTATGTACCCACTTACATACCTGTCATATTTTCTCATGAAAATTGATTTTTTGGAGGATTCAAGGGGAACAGTAGTATAATGCTTTCCTCTAAAGTACCACATCAGTATAATATATAGTTTTACCACCTACACAACATTAATACACATTAGAAGTCTTGATATACTTCCAAATTTGAAGAAAATCGGTTAACCGGATGTGCGAATTTACAGAATAGTTTGTTTTTGGAATCTTCTCCGAAACGATTACAACGGTTTTCTTTAAACTCAAAATACTTCCTTCACAGAGAGACTTGTCACATTTATTTGAAACCGCGCAGGTTGCTCATGTATAAAACCAAAATCCCCACCACCATTCTTATGACCAGCCCAATTAGACATTGTACCGTTGCAATTTTACAGTAAATTTCTTGATAAAATTGTATTAATTAGAGTCAGAGACCAGACTTCTTTACTTTCTCCTAATCTTTACTTAATTTTTGTTGTGACGGTTGGTTCCGCAGAACTGGAAAACATCAGAGACATTATCCGTGGTAGCCTGCTTCATTTTGTGGTCATCGACCGGCGAACGCCCGAAACCGGTCGATGACCACAACATGAAGCAGGCTACCACGGAAAATGTCTCTGATTATTAATTTTTTTTTGTTATTTTTTTTTATTATTTTTATTTTATTTTTTTTGTTCAGGTTTTTACTTTCTCTTACACCTAGCTAGAGGAAGTATTGTAATCGTGTCAAATCTTCGATATCGAGTTTTCACCGGAAATATCCGTTTTGAAGTCCCCAGAGTCCAAAAAAGTGGTTTTTAGCAAATGGTATGTGTGTGTGTGTGTGTGTGTGTGTATGTATGTGAACAGCATAGCTCAAAAATGAAAAACCGTAGAAAGTTCAAACTTGATATTCCATTTAGGTACCACCATGGAATCGGACAGTGGGTCATCTACCAAAATTACTCAACCGGACGTACCACTTAACCGGTTGGCTTTTTTACTTTTTTGCGTTTTGCTCAAAAATAGCTCTGACGATTTTCTTCAAACATTGTACATCAACTACACATACAAAAAGCTACAACTTATATTTGAAATGTTTCTCTGGGAAAATTCATTTAAGGGCAGTTATGGGGTAGGGTGGGGTTAGGTTTTCCTCTAAAGTGATATTTCAGTCTATTAAACAATTCTATCATCTAAATAATGTTAATTAGAATTGAATATATTGTTGAAATTCCGAGTTTCCAAAAAATCGGATAACCGGACGTGCGTTTACTTTACCACTTTACTAAATGATTTTTTCACTTTTTCGCGATTTTCTCAAAAATGGCTCCGACGATTTTCCTGAAACTTCATATATAAACTAAACATACAAAGATCTACAACTTTTATTTATAACATTTCTCTGGGAAAATTCATTTAAGGGCACTTTTAGTGGAGGGGTGGGGTTATGTTTTTCACTAAAGGGCTATCGTAGTTGATTATACAATTCTATCATCCAAACAAAATTAATTTGAAATAAATAGATGGCCAAAATTCCGAGTTTCAAGAAAATTAGTTAACCTGAAGTGCGCTTTTACTGGACAGTTTTTTCAGTTTTCGACGAATTTCATTAAATTTGGTACACAAACTATAAAATTTGTCACTTATAATTTTGAGAACTGGAGTAAGAGAAAGTTGTGTGAGTGTTTCACACCAGATTTTTTTCTGTGTCAGGGAACATCAAAGCATTGAATTATTTATTGAATTATTTCCGGTGAAAATTGAGTTTCAGAAAATTTGATAAGGTGCAGTACATTCTTCAACCAATAGTAAGAGAAAGGATAATTAACTTATTCAAAAATATCTTTTCATTGGGCCGACTGGGAAGAAATGTGAATAAAATAATTACTTTCTAGTAATATAGTATGTACAAAATGTCACCGTTGTAATTTGCGTAATACAGTGTTAATGAGATATTTGATTAAATGAATATACCTATGTCAAAACTGGATGCACATTGTATACTTTGATACATTAAACCCTACGGCGTGCATCTATACATAACCAAATGTATTGATCGATTGAAATATATTCAAATTTGTTTATGCAAATTATTAGGAAGTATTTATTTTTTATTATTATTTACTAAAATTATATTTTTATAAAAATAAAAAAAAAAATGCACAAAGCTCAAATTTCGTATTTTGTTTAGATACTAGCACCGCATCTGACAGGAACGTTACACGCTAAATCCATCAACCAGAACTGCCAACTTATCTAGTGAATGTATTTTTTTTCATTTTCTTTCGCAATTTTCTCGAATGCAGCACCAGCGGTTAACTCTAATCGTCGTATACTATCTACAACACAATTAATACCTAACGCTTTTGTTTGAAATATTTGCTGGTAAAATTGATTTTTTGAGGGGTACTGGTAGAACAGTTTCTCTGTAAAGTAACACTTCAATACAAGATATGGTTCGGAGATATTTTCCGCGGTAGCCTGCTTCGGAATGTTTTAAATAAAAGTGATGTTCATATCATGCAGTTAGTATGCCAGGTTGAAACGAAATCCGTACAGTCACTTTCGAGAAAATTTCAAAAACTCATGAAAACCTTGTCTGTAAAATCGCACTTCCGGTTAACCGGTTTTCTTCAAATTTGGAATTCTAGCAATGATTCTAATGTGTATTAATATTCTGAAAGTGGTAAAACCAAAAACCTACGTTAGAACTGGTACTTTAGAGGAAAGTTTGGTATTACGTTCTTCCAGTGAAAATGCTTCAAATAAAAAAATTATATGTACAATAAATAAAGGAAAAATATATATATATATGTAGGATGTGGGGTAGTCAGACGAAAGTCTAAAGATAAACTTCAAATTTGTATTACATATCTTCATGAATTGTTACCCGTCTTATTACTAACTATGATCGTGGTACTAACTATATACTGGAGCGATTGATTCCCTGCCTTTCCCCCACTACAACTAATATCACCCATCTAGGGACTTGCCCCACTCCTACAATTCGGCCCTCCTGACTGTGAATCCGACCCGGATTCGCATTCCGATTCGCTCATACTTTCTACCCATGGCTTCATATATTCAGCGCAAGTTGAAGTGCTTACAGGGCCATCGTGGTCTCCTTCCTTCTGGACGTCGTATCTCTCGTTCAATTTCACGGTTGTTACTCTATAGGGACCCACATATCTCGATACCGTTTTTAGGCCTGGTGTAAACTGTGTTCTCTTAATTGCAACTAGATGATAAATACCTGGTTTTTTCCTCTTTTTATTATATGTTTTCTTCTTGAACTTTAACGAGTTGTTTCTTACAGTCTTCTCTCAATGCGTCTCTTTGTTCATTGAATGTGTCCCACACCTCCTTCTCTAATGCTTCCTTTATAAGCAAGTCTTCTTTATTCCTCATTTTGATGCCTATCAGGATTTCGAATGGGGTGGCACCTATGCTTCTTTGATAAGTTGAGTTTAGGACCCTCTGTGCCCTGTCGATGTGCTTAAACCAAGGCCCAGGATTGCTGATGCTGAATTTCGTTAGAACCGGTATTACAATTCTGTGGATTCTTTCCACTTGACCGTTCCCACGAGGGACACCTGTGGTTATTGTTACATGCTGAATTGCCTCCTTTTCGCAAAAATGCTGGAATTCGGCGGCCGTGAAAGCGGTACCTCTGTCTGAAGCTATACGCGCCGGATTCCCAAAAGTTTTCTGGAGTTTCATTAAGCAGTCGACAGTTTCTTTTGCTGTAACTGTTTTTGGTAGGGTACAACCAAGTAAACTTCGTAAAATCATCAATTACTGCCAAAATATAACGATAGTTTTTATTCGTCGAAGGCAATGGGCCTAAGTGATCAATGTGCAGGGTATATTGCATACCCTGCTTTCCTGCTTTGGAATGGGATGTAAAAATCCTTCCTTCTTGCCTTCTTTCCGGCTTCCCAATATGCACGGGATGCAATTCATTATACATTCCTGAATTTTTTCTTGTAGCTTCGGTATATAAAATTCTCTATTCACAATTTCCTTGGTTTTTTCTACAGCGAAATGCCCTTGTTGATGAGTGGTTTTTATAATTTCCGCCTGCATCGATCGTGGTACTACAATCTTTTCTCTCTCATCTTCATATTTGTACAACACCTCATGTTTTAGAAAGTAGTCCTCATATTCCTCCGTAAGCAAAATCTTTAACATCTACTTAAAAATATAAATAACTTAAATCATACTTAAATAAAATCACAATTAAAAAATCTAAACTTAAAATACAAATTTGATTTCTTTAATTTTTTTTTTTTTTTGTTTTTTTTTTTTTTAATGTTTTACTCGTAAAACGAAAACAAATCCCGTCTTTCTTTTTCTTTTTTTTAAAACACTAGAGTACGTAAAAATAAGTGAACAAAGAATTCTAGATATTTAATCATACAAACAATTTCTCTTTTTATATGAAAATAATGAAACTTTAACTTTAAATTAAACTTTGGGTCTCAAAATGTTTATTTATAAGGAACCTGATCGTCTGCTTGAATACAGCTACTAGTTGCTTCCTCCAGGTAGTTGTAGGTAGCCAAATCTTGTAATACGTGATTACAATGCCGTAGCGAGCCCCCAAATTTGTGTAGGATGTGGGGTAGTCTAAAGATAAACTTCAAATTTTTATTACATAACTTCATGAATTGTTACCCGTCTTATTACAATACGTCTTGGTTCTTACCACAGGCTCGTCTTAATAACAGCTAACTATATACTGGAGCGACTGACTCCCTGCCTTTTCCCCACTACAACTAATATCACCCATCTAGGGGCTTGCCCCACTCCTACATATATACAAAAAAAAAAATAGAATAAAAGTATACATACAAGTAATGTACCTCGGGTGGGCTCTGTTTACTAAAAAACAGCAAAAATTAAAGAGTGAAAATATTGAGTGGACTGTATATAATATTATATATGGTTGAGCAAATGGGAAACTAAAATATTAAAATTATATGGGATAATGAATACATAAATTAAATTTTTAAATGGGTAGCAAATATTATTTATTATCACTTTCAATAAGCCAGAGGAATGGCACTTGCCTTGAAACGCAAAATCCTTGTCACCAGTGTTGGAAGATCCATCTGTTCTTAGCCCATATCGGGGAAAACGGGAGAGGAAAAAATAGAAATAAGGAAATAATTCGTATGTGCATCCAATTCTTGAGTCTTGTACCGCTATTTGGCTGATAATTGTAAATTAAATGGGCTCCCATAAGCTGCACGACATGAAACCAACCGGAAATAACAACCATGTGATTTCACAATACACCTATGCAGTCCGAAAGAACCGAGCCGCTAAGTCGACAAAAGGGCCAGTTTATTAACACTACCAAGGAAAGTCAGAAGTAACGAACTTGGGTTTTAACAACTAAGGGCAACCGAACTAGCGTGAATTGTATAGGTATTATACTGCGACCTATTCAAGGAAGTGTTGCATAAAACCATATTCCTTCGAGCTTAAAATGGCGACTGACGAAGACAGGAGAAAATGCATAGGTTCCTCCCTCTCTACTCTTAGGACACAGCTTAATAAATTAGTAAAATATTATCGCAGTAGTACAATACCCCCTTCCAAAATAAAATTATTGTATGCGCGTTGGTGGCAAATTTAAATTTATATTAAATACCGAACATTATATTTATTTATATGTATTATGAAAAAACATTGTCACTGTTTTCAAGAAAATCGCAACAACAACAAACCTGGAAAATTCAGTAAAGCTGCATTTCCGGTTGACGGATTTTGTTTGAAACGGCGAATGAGTTACAGTGGTTCTACCTCGAAAGGACACCAAGTTAAAAGTATTTTTTTCCGGACTCAGAATATCCTGAAAACATGTATTTTCGGTGAAGGCGCATTAACGAATGACACGATCGTAATACTTCCACTTAGTTAGGAGTAAGAGAAAGTAAATAGTTGGTGGGGGATCTTATGTGTACCTGAGTGTAGTAACAAGTATGAGAGCGCCCTCTGTTGCAACTAAAGCTTGTAACGGTAGTTTAAGTAGTAGTAGTAGATCTTTATTTTTTTCTAAAAAAACAAATACAAAATTCAATTCGATACTTCAGAAACAAAAAAACTTGTTATTCTTATTTTATTTCTTAGGCAATTTTTTTTCTTATTTTAATAATTATTTTTTATTATTATTACTATTTTTTTTTTTTTTTTTTTTTTTTTTTTTTTTTTTTTTTTTTTTTTTTTTGGGCGCATCAACTTCCAAGGTTATTAGCGCCCCTCAGTTTGATTCGTTCTCCACTCGGTCCGCACGAGCTTGGATGGCACATATTCAACCTTTGTGGCGTCCAGATCAGTGCCTTGTCTAGCAAGGCATGAGGAGCTCAAGGTTATTGAATAGGGTACCACACATCCCCTCTTATTTCATCGATCATGTCGACGAGTGGGAGTGTGGATCTCTTGTTGTGCCGTCCCTTTTTTAATAAAATCTTATTTAACTATCTTATTTAAATATAAATATTATATATTAACAATTATACATATAAAATTTAATATGGAAATTCTGGATCTATTTGAATCATTTAAATGTGGAACTTTGCATGCAGATAAATAACGAATTTTATGTAATATAAGCAAGAAACTATCCTGAAAAATCTATGTAACCAATCCTAAAGAGGCTATTTGCTTGCTGTAAACTATTCTATTTTAGGTGTGCAGTACTTTTAACAAATATTCCTGCACACTCTTAAGTGAACTAATCCTAATGTTAATCTAAACCTAATAGGGTTGAAATACTTTTATAAAATTTCTTTCAACCCCTAAATAAAAACCTAAACTAAACATTCACCCTAACATTCTCGCCAATAAATACAGTCACATATAAAAGCATTCTCGCCAATAAATACATTCTCGCCAATAAATACATTCTCGCTAATAATTACAATCGCACTAATAAATACATTCACACTAATTTACACATTCATACGAGGGGAAAGTACTCGATATTCCTTTCCCCTAACATAAAAAAGAACTAACCTAATTGGGTGAAGTACTCGATATTCCTTCACCCAGTTTAATTAACCTAACCTAACCTAGCTACTAACTTAGATATTTCTATACAAATTAATATCCTTTAAAAAATCAAATAGCCTCTTTATATAAGGAGAACCCTCTTGTAGAATAGCGCGCTTGTCATGTGGCAGGCCTGCCCTTTCTCTCTGAGTACGCAGAGCCTGACACCCTTCCAACACGTGCGCCACCGTTAGCCTTTCTCGGCATCGAGAGCACCTCGGCCTTCTTCCGCCAATAAGGAGGTGCCCATGGGTCACACGTATATGACCAATCCTCAGCCTCGTCAAGATCACAGAGTCATGCCGCGGGAAATTCTCAACTGTAATACTTCGCACACGTGGTTTAATATCTTTAAGCTTTTCGCTTATCCTGTCCCACTGACTTTGCCATTTCCTATTAATAATGTGTTTCATATATATTTGTAGGTCAGTGGGACGAACGGGTCGGATTTCTTCTGTTTGTGTAGAGGCAGCTCGCTTGGCTGCCTCGTCCGCCCTTTCATTACCGGACACGCCAATGTGGCCCGGCACCCAGGCGAACGTAACCCCTTGACCACGTGTGCTTAACTGCAGCAATAAGTTGTAAATATCTAAGACCATTGGGTCTGTCGAGAATCGATCCCGGAGAGCCATTAATGCACTTAATGAGTCCGTCAATATTAGCGCTTTTTTGTAGTTGTTATTCTTGATTAATTCTATGGCCTGGCATATAGCAATTCTACGGTTGCATAATGCGGAAGTGTCCAACTAAGGGTAACTCCTTCCGTGTACACAGCGCTACCCACACCGTCGCCTATCTTCGACCCATCTGTAAAGATAGGTCGGAAGTCATAATAAATATTTAGAACTTCTAGTAATTTTTGTCTATAGACGACAGGAGGGGTTTCCTCTTTTTTATGGAATGCCAGGTCCATGCGGACGCTTGCAGAGGGTAATGACCAGGGAGGAGAAGGCGCAAAGCCCCAACCTACCACCGGCCCAAGTTCAATTCCCTCCGCTGCCAATAATTCCTTAGCTCTGACTCCAAGCGGTCGCGTCCGCGAGCGCTGTTGATAGAACTCTTCATTATGTGGGCTCTCGAATATGACGGGAAATAAGTTATGGAAACTCTTTCCCCACATTCCAGCGATGTATGTCAGGGTGAGCTGTTCTCTCCTAAGTTGAGGAGGCAGCATCCCCGACTCTACATAGAGGCTCTGTAGAGGACTAGTTCGGAAGGCGCCTGTGAACAGTCTAATACCTTCATTGTAAACCTTGTCTAGTAGTTTCAGGCGTGACTTGCGCGCAGAACTATAAACTGGGGCTCCATATTCAAGTTTGGAACGGGTAAGTGTAATAAATATACGTTTTAAGATTTCCCGTTCCGTTCCCCATCTATAGCTTCCTAGAAATTTCAAGACGTCGAGGGTTTTCCTTGCTTTTGTGTAGGTATAATCTATATGATCCTGCCAGGTTAATTTAGGATCGAATACGAGGCCAAGGAAACGGATACATTCTTTATACTGAATAGGTGTGCCAGTTAGAAACAATGTGGGAGGACTATGCTCTTGTCTTAAACGACAAAAATGTAGGCACACCGTCTTGGTTTCAGAGAATCTAAATCCGCTCCTAGAAGCCTCGTCAACCTGTCTATTGCTTGTTGTAGGGTTTGGCCGACCTCGCCGAGATCAGTTCCTGATAAATAAATGGCGAGATCGTCTACATATAAAGATACTTGAACAGTATTTCCTACAACTTCTGCTAGACTATTTACCGCTATCGTGAACAAAGTTACGCTTAGCACCGATCCCTGAGGAATACCATTTTGCAAGACATGTGGGTCCGAAAGGACCGACCCAAGGCGCACTCGGAACCTTCGCGATTCTAAAAAGCTACGAAGGAACCTTGGCAGTTTCCCTCTCAATCCCCACTCGTGACACTTCCGCAGTATCGCATATCTCCACGTTGTATCATAAGCCTTCTCGAGATCAAAAAACACGGCCAGCACGTGCTCCCTACGCATGAATGCGTTTTGCACATAGATCTCAAGGTGGCTCGCCTGATCCAAAGTGGAGCGATATCTGCGAAATCCCGCTTGATACTGGCTGTAAAGTCCTCTCGTTTCTAATACATAAACTAATCTATAATTGATCATAGATTCGAGGACCTTACTCAAGCAGGTGGTCAACGAAATGGGCCTGTAACTGGAGGGATCACTTGGGTCTTTTCCTTCTTTGGGGATCGGTACAATGATTGCTTCACGCCAACCATCAGGGTACTGGCCAGTTTCCCATATGCTATTATACAATCTGAGAAGACCTTCCTTCCCAGTTTCATTTAAGTTTTTAATCATATCGTATGGGATTCCATCCACCCCTGGAGCAGAATCTTTGCATTTATTTAAGGCATTTTCTAGCTCCTTGATGGTCAGCGGTTCGTTGTAAGTTTCATAGATAGCGGTCTCAAAGTTGAGTGGCTGTAGCTCCACATCACCTTTTCGCTGGAGAAATTCTGCTGAGTAAGTCCGTAAGCTGGAAACTTGAGCAAAGTGTTCAGCAAAGGCTCCAGCCACCTCTCCTGGCTCGGTGATGACGACATCATTAATTTTTAGAACAGGTATCGACGGGGTTCTACGACCCCCAGAGAGGGCTCTTATCTTATTCCACACCTCCCTCAATGTCGATGATGTAGAAATCTTTGACACATAGGAGGTGAGGGTTTCCTTTTTTGACTTCTTAATTAAACGCCTCTCCCTGGCTCTTAGTCTTTTAAAATTAATTAAATTTTCCTCCGTCGGATACCTTTTAAATCTATTTAGGGCCTGCTTTTTTTCCCTGTTAGCAACTTTGCATTCCGGGGTCCACCAGGGGACGGGGGTTCTTACGACTCTCCCACCTACCCTCGGTAAAGTACCCTCGGATGCATCCGCCAACGCCTTTGTAAATAAACTAGTGTCAAGGGTGACATCTCCTGTAAGGGGTGGTGTCACCACTCGGGAAGCATAAGCAGGCCAGTTTGCTCTTTTGATGTCGTATCTCCATGGTATCACAAAATCTGACCTGGAGATGGAGCTCGATACTAGAATTGGAAAGTGGTCACTATGATATAGTTCGTCTAGTGTGGTCCATTCCAAGCGAACTGCAACGGTGGGTGTTGCCACACTCAGATCAATTGAACTAAAACCTCCTGAGTGTGCATTGAAGTGTGTTGCCGCACCATTGTTGAGGAGCATCATGTTAGCATTATCTATAATCTCCTCAAGAGTTCTGCCTCGAGCGTCAGTTCTGGCTGACCCCCACCAGGTGTTGTGACAGTTAAAGTCTCCCATCAACAACACCGGGGCGGGGAGCTGCGAGAGCAGATTCTCCAGATCACTCTTCCGCCAAAATATGTCTGGAAGGTATATACTAACTAAAGTGATCTGCAGAGGTGCGGCTAGGCGCACGGCAACGGCTTGTAAATTACTTTGTAGGGGTAGCCGTATGCCCGAGATATTATCCCGTACTCACACGGCCACTCCACCATGCGCCCTCCCACCTGGGGCAGGTTGTACCTCTTTACTATATATGATATACCCAGGGATCCGGATGAGTTGCCCCGGGCGAATCTTTGTTTCTTGGAGGCACAACCCTAATGGACGGTATTCCGCCACCAATCGGCGTAACCCTTCCATATTACTCATATAGCCCCGCATATTCCATTGAAGAATTGACTCACACATGCTAATAATGAAGTGAGGTGACCACTTGTGGCAGGATCTTTCTAGTGTCTAATGAATTCGAAAGTGATATATTTTTTCCAATAATAAATACGTTTAGACGAATAATCATGGATGCTGAAATAATAAAGGTTAAACATCTTACTCAGTGGCACACTTATTCCGTGGCTTACCTTTGGGCCAGCCTTTTTTCTTTCTTCTATTAGGGCGGTCGGAAGTGCTCCCGCCCTCTGATTCTGACGCTTCAATATCCGTCCCCAGTAGCTCCCATTGCTGCTTTGGGGAACGGACAATTTGAGCAGAGGACGGTTGTCCTCTAGAAGGCCTGATAATTCTTCCCCTCACACTTACTGTGTTCGGGGGTGGTAACATTAACCTTGTGCTTTTCCTCCTAGGGGAGCGTTTCGGCGGATCCACCACCATCCACTCTCCTTCGGAGGAAGTTATTTTTTTAGGTGAGATTAATCCCACCTTCGGGCCACTCCCTACAGTAGTAGGAGTGGTAAGTGGTAGTAGCCTTACCGGTGCCCCTTGAGGGGCACTTTGTATAGGGAGAGGAATTTCTCCCACATTCATTATTGTTCCCCTTAAAGCCGGGGAGGGGCTGGATGGTAGGATTTCTCCTATCTTAACAATAGCTCCCCTTAAAGCCGGGGAGGGATTATTCTCTACTTGTCCCTGAGGATTTGCAGGGACTGAAGGAATGTGTGCCACTGGTTGGGGTGCCTTTGCTTTTTCAGAGTATGATATATCGTTAATTGCATAAGATTTACTTTCAACAATTGCTCTTGCCTCATGGTTTGGCAATTGCTGAAGTGTTTTTATTTTTTGTATTTCTTTCTCTTTTATAAGAATTGGGCACCCCGAGGATCTGGCGTTATGTTCTCCGCCACAGTTTACACAAATAATTGGCGGTGTGCAATCGCCTTCATGTTCAGATTTACCACATACGCACACCGCTTCTACTGCCTTACACTTCATGGAGGTATGCCCAAACCTTTGACATTTGTAACATCTCATTGGAGATGGTACATAGGGGCGAACTTTCAATTTATAGAAGGCAGCGTCTATAGTCTGTGGCGGTCTTGGGCGATCAAAAGTGAGAACCAGGGAAGCGGTGTCCACTAGAGAACCATCCTGCCTCCGCTTAATTCTCCTAACCTCCACTACGCCCTGATCAGCCAGACCCTCTTTTATGTCTTCTATTTTACTGTTTAAAAAGTCCCGGCATGTAATTACACCTTGCGACGTATTTAGGCGTTTATGGGGACCCGCTTCCAATTCAGCATCCATATACCTTTGTAGTTTCAGGATAGTTTCTGCCTGAGTGCGGTTTTCTGCTTCTATACAAATAGATCCATCATTTTGTTTTCTTACGCTCTTCGGCTTTCCCACATATGTTTTAATAAACTGAAACAATTTAAAAGAGCATTCATTTGAGAAGGAACCTTCCTTCTTTTTTACAATAAAAAATCTTCCCCAGTTATCTTCTTCTAAATCTACAAATTTCATAATTGGTTCAAACCTCTTGTTGCCGCCCCTTGCCTTCTTCCTTGGCGGGGAAGAGGGGATATATGGTTGCAGTGTAAACTGCAGCCCAGGTACTAACTTTCCAATCGTGTTTTCCTTGTCCATGCCTTTTCGTTTGCCGGTCAGCTCAGTCGAGGGAGACATTGTAGATGATGGGGCATCTACAAGGGGAAGGGTGACAGGAGAAGGGAGGGGATGATTAGGTATGGGAGTAGGTTGGATTGTTGGTGTAGGAATAGGATGGGATGTTGGGGTAGGAGGAATTGTTGGGCTAGGCCCAGAAAGATTGTTTTGATTATTCTCCATAATAATCAGTAGAGTTCGTCGAGATACGTGGTCCCGCCTCCTCGGACGATCAAGTGCACCCGGTTACTATCCGGGTAGACCATCGCACCTCGATATAGTCAGGTGCCGCGGAAGACAGCGTTCCGACACCGAAGTATTGACCCGTGCCCCCGCGGCCCCCCTCCTAACCCTAGGAACCCGCCTGAGGCGGAATTCCCTAGCCTTCCTGGAGTCGGGCTATCCCCCAGGTAGAGCTCTCGGGTGAAGCCGAGGCCAAAGACATGTGTTGGGATCGGACGCCCGCAGGTCGTCGTCTCCCTCAATGCCCAGGATCCCCTTTTCCACCCTAGCCCCAAAGCCTCGTGCCGGCAAGCACGAGGGAGAGATATTTATACTCCGAGCTCTCAACGAGTGCGTGTCCTTGTTCATGCAGTGTGTGTGGTCGTCTGTAAAGTGTCGAGTGTTCAGGTGTGAGTGAGTGTGTGTGGTGGGGAGCTCAAGTTTACCTGTGGGTGCGCTGAACCCAAGTAGCTGCACAAATGCACACATCAACTACCTCTGCAGGTCCTATGTAGTGTGTAGTGTTAAGGTGTCAGTATGAGTGTATATTGTAGTGTTGTTAGGCTGGGAAACCGCAGGGACGCCTAGATCCGGAAGAAGTGGCTAGTCCACTTCCCCTAGGGGTGATATCTTTCCCAAAATTTAAACTCGGATTCCCGCGCGTGAACGGTAATAATAAGTATGATTATTATTATTATTATTATATTATTATTATTATTATATTCTTATATTATTATATAAATACATAAAATTATTGAATTAAGGTATATCTCAATTTATATGCGTCTTTACAATAGTTAACAAGAACCTTCCAATTTGAACCATTTAACAATTCTTCTCCCTTATTTAAGACAGTGTCTTTCAACCATTTCTTTCTGATTTCTGATAACACTGGACATATGCAACAAAGTGAATTCCCGCCAGCTGTTTGAGCCGGCTTGTTTCATCTAAATAAAACTTGCTATTTAACTTTAATTTACTCCTCTTGCTTTAATTATCGCGTCTTATCGTAGACAACCCAGGGTGGTAAAGTTTATATATTAGAGCATAGCTGTCAGTGCCATGAAAGCAGCGGAGAAATCTACAATGAATGCGTAGACTTTTTGTCTTTTTTTGCTCAACATTATTTTTATTATACATACAAGAGTAAATATATTGTCAATCGTTGAATATTCTTTGCGAAACCCCCCTTGAAATTCATTGAGAATATTATTCTTGTCGATCCAATCCGTTAATCTACCAAGTAGCAAACCTGAATAAATTTTGGCAACTGTATTAATAAAGGATATCCCCCTATAATTGGATGGTTGATTTTTATCGCCCTTATAACGGTAGTTTATATTTAAATCTAATTTACTGATCCCCAGAAAGTGCAAAATCAGCTTTATCCCGGGAGAAAAATCATAGAACTATTACCTTTCAGCGAGCATCCAAGATCAAACAAAACCGTTATAGACGTTTTCTTGGGAAAACTAAAAAAAAAAAAAATTTGTAATGCCACATTTCCGGATAATATGAAGTACTCCACCGTGAGAAGTCATGGAAACAATATTGGTACGATTTCACATACGTTAGGTCACTTGTCATTAGGTTTCCTTGTTAGGTAATGTGTTTAATTCAATCAGGATAATGCCCATCAGAGGTAAGGTAAAAGGGTCGAAGGACCTTAGATGTTGTGCAGCACCTTTCACTTTACACAAAAAATAAATAAAAAAATTCCGGTTAACCAAATTTTCAAACGTGGAATTCTAGCAATCCTTCTAATGTGTAGGAGATAGAACCATATCTTGCTGTTGTGGTTGGTTCCGCAGAGCTGGAAAGCATCAAAGATATTTTCCGTGATAGCCTGCTTCTTTTTGTGGTCATCGACAGGTTTCTTCGGGAATTCGCCCATCACCAGTATGTTTTTTTGTCAAAACTGTGGATAACATACACATGCACAGAGCAGAGTGTATCAACTAAATTTGCTCTGTGCAAGTTTATGTTATTTTATTTGTAACAGCAATCAAAGAGTGATCAGCAACCAAAGAGAGTAAAGAGAAGAGAAACGAACCCAACCACTCTCTCGGACTGGAGTGGGAGAAACATATATACAAAGCGACGGACAGTCCAGAGATATACAGTTCAATACAGTTCATACAGCCAATCACTACGTGCCATTACCCATTTTCCACTCTACCATACAGTATCATTACAAGTGTAAAGTCCAGGCAAACAGTGTCACTCATTATTATTATACATAGTTAACCAGTGTTAACCCTATCTTCTTATTTCATCAACCAGACAAATTCTCTCCATCTAACTCATCCATTATATACTGTTTTGACCAAAACATCCTGATGCTGGACGAACGCCCGAAACCTATTATGGAAAATATCACCGAACCATATTTTGTATTGAAGTGTTACTTTACAGAGAAACTGTTCTACCAGTACCCCTCAAAAATTTCAATTTTACCAGCAAATATTTCAAACAAAAGCGTTAGGTAATTTTTGTGTTGTAGATAGTATACGACGATTAGAGTTAACCGCTGGTGCTGCATTCGAGAAAATTGCGAAAAAATGAAAAAAAGAAGCATTCACTAGATAAGTTCGCAGTTCTGGTTGATGGATTTAGCGTGTAATGTTCCTGTCAGATGCGGTGCTAGTATCTAAACAAAATACCAAATTTGAGCTTACTGCGTTTTTTTTTAGTTTTGTAAAAACATAATTCTAGTTTTTCCAATATTACAAAATATAATTCTAGTTTTTCCAATATTACAAAATCTGGCATACGAACACTTACACGAAATCAAATCTAAGAAAATTCCTTAAAATATTCCTTAAAATTGCAACGTTTCAACGTTTAGTTGGTGATGAAGATTTAACTTGTATACATGCGTTGCGCTCTATGTCGAAACCAAGAAAACTTGTACAAATCTAAATTTAAACTAACTGATAGACTAAAAACCTATAAACCAATAACCCTATAAAATAAATATTTTCGTAGAAATATTTCAAATCAAAATGGTACGTTTCTGTTTATGCAGTGAGCATTCAAAATTTAAACAAAATTGTTGTAACCTTTTTCGAGAAAATTTCAAAAACTCACAAACCTATTCAGTAAAATTGCAGTTTACCCCCAGTCGGAGTTTTGGATGCGTCTGTATACCAGATCGAGTTACCAAACAGGAGGGGGGTCAGAGTCCCATTCGCCTCTGCTCGGTATAACAATTTGGAAGTTCCTTTCGAAATGATACCTAGGAACCATCCTATCGATCGGTTGGCATCCCAAGCAGATGGTCAGCCTTGATTTCCTCAATCAACCTCTGGTTATTACGATCGTGCCTAGAGGTAATGGGAGGCGGCCCCTGCAGGAACCTATGTATTCCCATTCCAGCTTCGCCTTGAACGAGATTAATGTAGGGGTTAAAAACCATATAGAGGTACTTTAAAGGAAAGCATAACGCTATTGTTCCCCCCAGAACCCCCAAAATAGCAAATTTTTCCTGGAAAATGTTTCAAATAAAAGCGATAGGAATTTGTTGTGTAGATAGTACACGTAGTTCAATGAGAATCGTTATCCGAGCCATTTTTTTACAGCGAAAAATTCAGTAAAGTCGCATTTCCTGTTGGTGGATTTTACCCGAAATCCTAGTGTCTGATGCGGCGTTAGTGCTTAAACGGTAATACGAAGTCTGAGCTTCCTGTAATTTTTCGTTTTTTGAGATATTCTGTTAACACACACACCCACAGACCATTCGCTAAAAAAAAACTTTTTTTCGTATTCAGCGGATTCCAAAATATGTATTTCTCGTGTAAACTCAATTTCGCAAATATGGCATGATCGAAATATATCCTCTTCCTACGAGTAATGGGTTTTTTTATAGTTGTGCGGAATTTCAGACATCAAATTCCTAATTGTATTTAGGTTGACTAAAGATTATTAGCGCGCTCTTCTGGACTGCAATAGAATCACTTTACTACCCACCTGTGAAGATACTTGCCCACTCTACCTCTATATTTATTAAGACAAATGAGTAAGATTAATGAGTCATACAAAAATTTGTCACTATATATATATATATATAGTTTTATGAGCAGCAGTAATAGAAAGTCGTATGAGTGTTTCACACCAAATTATTATTATTTGCATTGATGCATATTGCGGTGAAATTAAAGGGAAGTTGGGAGTTAAATTTCAATTTGAATACTATAAATTTATGGGGTTTATATTGGATTCAAAATGTATTTCACAAATATATAATGTAATGTATTTTAGGGTATTGAATATAATGGGTTACCCAATTTACAGTTAGTCCATTTAGGGCCATTATGCATGGAGGACCGAACACTGATTAAGTACCCCCTGGGTTACACTCTCCCCAATAATGTCACGTATGTAAACGCCATATTTAAATAAACATTATATTAGTAATTTTACACTAATATTAAATTGAAATATTCCTTTTAATATAATTATGTATATATATATATATATAAAATGAGAAAGTTTGATTAAACTCAATTTTTATTAACATAAATATCTTAAACATAAATAGAGAAGCGGTTGGGGGATACCCTTGGCTGGTGGAGAAGTGATTATATTGTGGCCCACTAGAATGCACCAAAAACACTCAAATAACTGAACCCACAACCACGACCAAATATCAATTTTCCCAGTGTACAGATAGTAGAAACACAAAGTTAAAAGATAATCGTTGCAGCCGTTTTTGAAAAAATCACGAAGATCTGAAAAAAAACCTTGAGTAATGTCGCACTTCCGGTTGATGGATTTTGCCTGAAATCTTTGTGTCTGATGCCTAGTGTCTAAATGGAATACCAAGTCTGAGCTTGCTGGGACTTTTCGTTTCAAACACACACACACAAATATACACATTTACACAAACCATTCTCTAGAAACTTATTTTTCGTAGTCATAGGACCCCAAAGCATGTATTTCCGGTGAAAACTCAATTTCGAAAATCTGGCACGATCGCAACACTTCCGCTTACTAGAGCAGCAAGAGAAGTAAAAAGATATATATGTTAACTTCAGCTGAATACAATTCAATTCCTAAATCTTTGTTGTATTGTTTGAATGGTTAGCTAGCTTAAGATTTAAGCAACCATGTTGGTTTGAGAAGGTTACACAATTGAATGCGTTTAAAGAAATCAATTCCTATCAGGATAATCTCAATCCATGTTTGTTTCCTACGAGAAAAACGTTAAACGACTCCGTAATGTGTAACGTTGTATCACCTTGGCTTCAAGTATCAAACTTGATTTATTTATTGTGAATATTCCCAATCGAAAATTTCAAAAAAAATAACACGAAACCCCTCTAAAAACAAATTTAGAAAAAAAAATGCTACAAATAAAAAGTGATACGTTTTTGTATCTATGCAGCGAGCATTCCAAGTTAAAGAAAATCTTGGTATTACAAAAATGTACGTATTACAAAAAAGTGTCGAAAACAACAAAAAACTTATATTGGGTTGTCCAAAGTGGCCTGCGGAACTGGAGCCGGGATATATGCAGTCAAGCCGGAGGTACGCATTGCGAGGCCTCTCGGCGGTTACTCCACAGTTTTCCAGGCTGAAGTTTATGCAATAAAGATCTGTGCTGAGGAGAATCTGCGTATGGACTCTAGAAATAGAGAGATATGCATCTTCTCAGACTGCCAGGCTGCGCTGAACGCTCTTCGGGCGTTCAGAATCACCTCCCCTTTGGTCAGGGAGTGTAGAGACTGCCTGGAGGCATTATCCCGGCACAACAAAGTGCGGCTAGTATGGGTGCCGGGGCATAAGGGGATCATAGGAATGAAATAGCCGACCAACTGGCCAGGGAGGGAGCGACTACTCCCTTCCTTGGCCGGAACTGCTCTAGGGGTAGCCAAAAGTATGGCGAAGCGGCTCTGAGAGACTGGACTCGGAGGGCTGATACTGGGGGAACGAAGCACGGCAAAATGGTTATGCCGGAGCTGTGTGGAAGAAGGGCCAGATACTATCCTGGGTCTAAGCAGGTATCAGATTTCTCTGATAACGGGCCTGTTTACTGGACATGGCAGTTCAAAAAACATCTGCCACAAGGTGGGGTTGGTGGATGTAGAGCCCTTGTGCAGGACTGTGTCAGGAGAGGAGGAGACGGCCTCTCACCTGTTGTTTGATTGCGTTGCCATCGGCAGACTGAGGTACGAGATCTTCGGCACGTTGAGACCGGAGGAAATCGTGCTCCAGGAGGGACTGGTGGGGAAGGTTTTAGACCTCATGAAGAGGGGGGCTTCCACTACTAGGTTTGAGGGGTTGGCACATAAGCCTCAATGAGAGGCTGCAGTACCTGGGTTTTAGTCCCCCCTGTATCATTCTAATTCATTCTAATTCTATATTGGGTTTCTTCGAATTCTATCGATGAATTTTGTAGATGGTAAAAACCATGTAATTATACTGAAGTGGTACTTCAAAAGGAACCGTAATGCTATTGTTCCCTCCGAATCCCCCTCCCCCCACTGGAAAATCAAATTTCCCGGGAAAATGTTTCAAATAAAATTGATGTTCAACTTAAAAAAAAAAAAATTCACTAAAGGCTTACTTGCGGTTGATGTAATTTGCGGAAACCGTGGCTGATGCGGTGGTAGAACTTAAACGGAAAATGAAGTATGAGCTTTCTGCGATTCACACACACACACATATATATATATATAAAGTAAAGTAATGCCTATTTTTTCAGGCGGGCTTAACGTCCAACTACCAAATTAGGTGTCGTGGACGGGGGCGGAAGCACCTACTTTACTACTAACATTTTTTAAACAAATATAAAATTTAGCAGTTATACGCTGGACTCGAACTGGGGTCCTCCCACTTACTAGTGCATGCTCATAACCACTACACCAACACCTTTTTCATATTTTTCCAAAAAATGCTCCAAGGATTTTCTACACACTTCATATACTATGTTTCTAGTTTGTTGAACTTTTCTTAAAAATTGGTTATAATAGGTTTCTTTAAACTTGAAATGCTTGCTATATACTTAGAAACGTATCACTTTTATTTGTTAACATTGTTCTGAAAAAAAAAATGGAATTTAAAAAGTTATTGGAGATCTGCCAATTAACTTAAAATTAAATTTGCTCGATTTCTTAGTTTTGACATCCGCGTTCCACATTAGGTCGCTCAAGTATAAGTTAAAATCTCCACCACTATTTTTATGGCCAGCCTAATTAAATATTGTAATGTTGCAATATTACAGCAAATGTCTTGATTAAATTGTATTAATTAAAATAGAGCAAGTCGTGCGAGTATTTCAACCAGATTTTGTTGATTTTTGGGAAAGTTACGGAATTTGAAAGTTGGCGGTGTGAATGTTGCATACCAGAGTTATCACTCCCTTTCTATCGCTCTGTCTCTCTCTGCTATCTGTTGCGGTGAATAAAGTTCTGGAAGTTTTAAATCTTGAATATTTAATCATAAATTACGGAAAGGTGAACGCTGATTAAACTCATTAAATTGATGTGGTTTTTGGCCGACACTAAAGATGGCTGAGAATTTCCTTATTCACTCTATATTGCAGGTGTTTCCAATGTTATACAGTTCCTTCAAAACTTGCTCCTAGGATTTGTACTAGTAAGCTTGTAGTAAACACATTGGGACAGAACTCTCACTTGCCCAGCACAGTAGAATAGTCTAAATCTGTTCCTTTTTGGTAGAATTAACCCCTAGCCCTCTAACCCCTTTTTACCCCTAGGTTTATTGGGTACCTTCTACCCAGTGGAATGTTCTCATATGCTGAAATGAGAAGGTGTGCACTATTGGAATCAAGACACTATCCTAGACTGCTCAAATATTAACAAGATCTCTTGGAATGTACGTAGTAGGGAGCTGCTAGCACTTGGCACAGTACCTTTAAAGTTAATCTGCCATTTATAAAACCTCTCTACCTTACCATTCCTAAAAATATTGCTTCATTTAAATCAATTTCGTCTTATTTAAATATTTATAAAACAACATAAAATCCTCCTTCCATTGCACACTCAGTAGAGGGCTCCTACATTGCTTACACATTAAGGGGAAAATAAAGAATCTGTTTTATCTGTTATATATGTGTTAAAAAAGTAAGAAAAGATAGCAACCGTTTCCCCCGGGAAGGGCAAACAAAAATCAATTTTTCAGAAAAATATTTCAGATTAAAGTGATACGTTTCTATCAATCCAGCAAGCATTCCAAGTTAAAAAAAAAAAAAATCGTTGGAGCTGTTAATGAGAAAATCGGAAAAATTTGAAGAAAACTATCCATAACTATACACTTCCGGTTGATGGATTATGCCCGAAATGTTAGTGTCTGATGCGGTGGTAATACCCAGATTTTCTTTAAAATTATATACTATTTACACACATAAATACTTATCACTTTACCGGGTAAATTCTTGGGATTCCGGTAAAAATGATTTTTTTTAGGTATCTTTAAGCTTTCCTCTAAAGTATCAATTCAGTATATATAATGGGATTGATGAAGGAGAGAAATGGTCTGGTTAGAATGAATTAACAGAATATGGTTAACACTGTATAATATGATAAGTGACACTGACTGCCTGGACTTTACCTTGAAATAGAGTATGGTAGAGTGGTGAAGGGTAATGACACGTAGTGATTGGCTGTATGAACTCAGCAGTATGAACTGTACTCGTTCTGTCTCCCGTCGCTGTATTTATGTGATTTCTCCCACTCTAGTCAGAGAGAGTGGTCCTGTCATTGTGTCTTTCTATCTGTGCTACGAATACTCTCTTTGGATACGATTACATTATAATATATGGTTTTACAACCTACATAATATTGTTTTCATATTAGAAACTTTGCTAGAATTCAATATTTGAAGTGTATCGGTTTACCGGAAGTGGAACATTATAGAATAGGTTTCTGATTGTATTATGGAATTTACTCGAAATCGCTATGATTTCCTTTAATCTTGCTCTGCTAACTCATCAAATATAAATGTATCACTATATTTGAAACATTTTTTCAAAAAAAAAAAAAAATTGACAGGATTACAATACTTAGGAGTAAGAGAAAGTAAAAATCTGGTGTGAAACACTCACAGAATATTCTCTTACTCCAGTTTTCAAAATTGTACCTAATTGACAAATTTTATGGGTTTATGTACCAAATTTGATCAAATTCTTTGGAGTTCGTCGAAAACTGAATATGTCACTTCCGGTTTACTAATTTTCTTAAAACTGGGAATTTGGCCATCTATTTATTGTAATCTTGTCAAATTTTCGATATCGAGTTTTTACCGGAAATATCCGTTTTGAGGTCCCTGAGTCCAAAAAAATGGTTTTTAGCAAATAGTGTGTGTGTGGGTGTGTGTGTGTGTGTGTGTGTGTGTGTATGTGAACAGGATAGCTCAAAAACGAAAAACCATAAGTTGAAACTTGATATTCCGTTTAGGTATCACCATTTGAAATTTGGTCATCTGTCAAAATTACTCAACCGGAAGTACCACTTTACTTGTTGGTTTTTTACTTTTTTGCGTTTTTCTAAA
Source organism: Triatoma infestans (assembly GCA_011037195.1). Taxonomy (NCBI): domain Eukaryota; kingdom Metazoa; phylum Arthropoda; class Insecta; order Hemiptera; family Reduviidae; genus Triatoma; species Triatoma infestans. The sequence goes on from JAAEAF010005522.1 coordinate 193,960, forward strand.
AATGGCTCCGACGATTTTCTTTAAACTTGTATATCAACTCACATATAAAGAGCTACAACTTTTATTTGAAACTTTTCTCTGGAAAATTCATTTTTAAGGGCACTTTTAAGGAACGGGTGGGGTTATGTTTTTCTTTAAAGTTGCGATCATAGTGTGAGATACAATTCTACATCGAAACAAAATTAATTAGAAATAAATAGATGGCAAAAATTCAGAGTTCAAGAAAATTAGTTAAACCGGAAGTGCGCTTTTACTGAACAGGTTTTTTTTTTCAGTTTTCGACTAATTTCATTAAATTTGGTACACAAACTATAAAATTTGTCAGTTATAATTTTGAGAACTGGAGTAAGAGAAAGTTGTGTGAGTGTTTCACACCAGATTTTTTGGAAAACGCTTACAAAGATTTTCGTTAATCTTGGGATGTTTGCTGCATAGATAGAAAGATATTGCTTTTATTTGATATAATTTTTGAAACCATTGATTTCAACTTTTTTTTGTCTATCTGGCTTACTACTTCTAAGTGAAGTGAGTGGTGCATGTTAAAATTGGGTCATCCTGTTTAATATTAATACGAATTAAATGTATTTTTCTAAAATTCCAGGGCTGAAAGAAATTTTGTCAGTTATATTGTACTTCTTAGTTCCGGGATGTCTATAAAGATGTGGAGGTACTGGTCGTCCCCAGCCCCAGGTGGCGTAGCCATTTGAGATCAATTCTTGAAACTAGCACTTTGGGAAATTTTTACGAAAATTTAAGGAAAGAGGGAAAGTGCGAATGAGGTCTTCCTTTCTTTTTGTACAGAAAGAGATGGCAGAGCGGCACTTGTGGGGTGACAATGGGGAGCGGCACTGGCAGTGCCGGCACTATAACGTGATATTACGTGCCTTTATTTCGCTAAATATTTTAATGCGATCTGCCATGAATAATAGATTTATTTTGATGCATTAAATCCCCCACCACCAGAGAGGATGGTCCCACTACTCCCCCACTGCGACCATTAACTTCCCCACCCAACCTAGATAAAAGCTATTTTAAATTCATTACGGTCCCAACCCTCCCATCACTTATCAATTTCCACAGCTTTTTATTCTTACTTTCTCTGACTACTTAGTAAGAAGAAGTGTGGTGATGGTGTTAAAATGTTCTTCGAAATCTTATGTGAAACACTCACACAACTTTCTGTTTACTGCAGTTTACAGAATTGTAACTGACAAATTTTATAGTTAATATACCAAATTTAATGAAATTTCGTCGGTGTTTTTATGGAGAAAATCACAAAAACTGTTCAGTAAAAGCGCACTTCCGGTTTACTAATTTTCTTGAAACTAGAAATTTTGCCCATCTATTTATTTCTAATTAATTTTCTTTGGATGATAGAATTCTATAATCAACTATGATAGCACTTTAGAAGAAAACAGAACCCCAATCCTCACCCAAAAAGTTCCTTAAATGACTTTACCCAGAGAAATGTTTCAAATAAAAGTTGTAGCTCTGTATATGTGTGGTTCACATACTTAGTTTAAAGAAAATCGTTGGAGCCGTTTTCAAAGAAAATAGCAAAAAACTGAAAAACTACTTTTCAATTAAAACGCACTTCCGGTCATTTGATTCTTTTCAAATTTGGAAAATCAACAACATATTTAATTCTAATTAATATTATTTAGATGATAGAATTATTTAATAAACTCAAATAACACTTTAAAACAAAACATAACCCCTCCATAACCACTCTCCAAAAAGTGCCCTTAAATGAATTTTTCTGGAGAAATGTTCAAACTTTTTGTATATGTGTAGTTGATATTACATGTTTAAATAAAAATCGTTGGACCCAATTTAAAAAAAGTAAATAAGTAAAAAAAAAATTAATTACTTCCGGTTAAGGAATTTTGATAGATAACCATGGTGATATCTAACCCGATTACCAAGTTTGATCTTTCTGCGATTTTTTTGTTTTTGTTTTTGAGGTTCTCACACTCACACACACATACACACACACATACACACACACACACACATACACAATTTTGCTAAAAACCGCTTTTTTAGTCTCAGGAGACCTTAAAACGTGTATTTCCGGTGAAAACTCGATATCGAAAATTTGATACAAATACAATACTTCCTCTGACTAAGTGGGAGAAAGTAAAAAAAAAAAAACTCACGTGAAACACTCACACGACTTTTTCTTACTGCAACGCGCTAAGCACTTAGCTAATCCCTCCCCTACTAACTGCAATTAATGCAATTTAATTATCTTCTTATGCAATTTAATTAAATATGAAGCTTAAATTTAAATCTAACTCACAGACCCATTGAAAATAAATTTTTTTCAGAAAAATGTAATACAATCAAAGTGATATGTAACAGCAACGAAAGAGAAGCTCAGCAGCCAAAGAGAGTAAAGAGAAGAGAAACGAACCCAACTACTCTCACGGACTGGAGTGGGAGAAACTGTATAAATACAGCGACGTATAGTCCGTGAGGACAGTTCGAGAGAGTTCAACACAGTTCACTATAGTTCATCATCTCGCTAGTCACTTCGTGTCATTTTCATACCACTCTACCCTAACAATACTCTATTGTAAAGTCCAAGCAGACTGTGTCTCATTATTATTATACATAGTTAACCAGTGTTAACCAAGTCTTCTTATTTCATCAACCAGACCTAAATTCTCTCCACCTACACATCCATTATAGATAGGTTTCTATCAATGCAGCGGAATACGTATTCCAACTTTAAAGAAAATCGTTATACCTCTTTTCAGGAAAATCCCAAAAAACTCAAAAATCTATTCGGTATACACTTCCGGTTAACCAATTCTTTCTACAAATTTGGAATTCTATCAATGCTATTCATATTATGTAGGTGACTAAAACATATATTATACTGAAGGGTACTGAGGAGAGTATAACGCTACTGTTCCCCCACAAAAGTTTTTGAATTATGGAAATTGTAATAAGAGAAATTCAAGTGAGTGTTTTAAAGCAGATTTTTTTTTTAGTTTCTATTACTGTTGGGAATAACATGCTTTGAGGATCCCTGCATTCGAAAAAACATTGTGTTTAGCGAATGGTTTGTGTGTGTCTTTTAACAAAATATTAAATGCAAAAAATCCTGGGAAAGATCAAATTTGATATTCGTTTAGGTGTTACCACCGCATCTAATACACGAAAGTTTCGGGCAAAATCCAAATCAAACGAAATTGCGACTTTAAAATATTATTATTCAAGGAAGAAGAGGGCGAAACTCTACGCTATCCAAAGCCTCCTTGGGCCCATATAGCTAGAATAACAACTACTGGGTCTGGAACAAAAGTCCAGTCCCAGGTTTTACCCAACTAAGTTTCACCACAGATCGAACAAATCGGACCAAAACCTTAAAAGGACATAGCTTAAGATCCTCTACCGATACCCTATTCCGGCCGAAGGTCCTGAACCTAATCTCCTCACAGCCCAAACAATCCGTCATCAGATGCAGGGGTGTTTCCTCTTCTGTCTAACAAACTCTGCAAAAGGGGTCAGGCTTGTATAGTGATGTCTCCTTAAGCCACAATGACCAGTGAGGAAGCCAACCAGATGCCTGAGAGAGAGGTCCGTGAAAGACATGGGATCCCGCTACTCAAAGCTCCGTCCGGACCCCCAATGAGCATCTTAGACTACCGACCACCCACTGCACTCATCCATAAGGATGAGTGCTGTGAGGTCATCCACGTCTGAAAGCCTGATAAACATATGCCAGAAGACACACCAACAGCAAGCTTTGGACCAATGAAAGGGAGAGAGGCGCCTAATTTGGCATACCTATCCACCTCCTCATTCCCAAAGATTCCCATATGACCTGGAACCCAGACCAAAACCTCATCCTTCAGTGAAGAAAGATCTTCCAGTCTTTTATAACATTCCAACACCAATCTGGAAGTGAAGACACATGAACTAAACGCCTTCAACGCAGCTTGGCTGTCCGAGCAGATACAAACACCCTTTAAATCAGTGTTACGCACCCTCTCATACAAGATAAAACAAAGAATTGCGTATACCTCAGCCTGAAAAACGGTGGCCCACTCACCAAGAGGCACCACCAAATGGTCTCCCGTCTCAAAATAGACGGCAGTCCCAGACCTACCATCCATCCTGGAACCGTCCGTATAGCATCGGAGTTAATTCTCAGGAATCACCGAGACGGACCCAGGGTTAACCAAACTTCCGTAGAAGGCAACCTAACTCTGTAGGAGTGATCAAAGACAAAAGTCTTCAGCACCCTATCAGAAGGGAAACCTGTAATGGGAATCCTTAAAAGCATTTCGCGATAGATGGTACAGATAGACTTTAAAATATTGATTTTTTGTTTTGTAATTTTCTCAAAAACATTTACAACGATCTTCTTTAAAGTTGGATGCTCACGTAACGGATGAAGACGCACCAATTTAGTTGAAATATTTCCCTAAGAAATGTGATTTTTCCGTGTGTTTAATGTTAACAGCTTCTATCTAATGCAACACTTCAGTACAATATTTGGTTCTCCCGCCCATATAATATAAATGTACATTAGAAACTTTGCTAGAATCCCGTTAAGCTTATTACATTCATTTAAACAAAGCAAGGCCTATAATTATTTTGCAAAAAATACTTATTTATCCAGAAATGCGCTTCAGAACACATACATTTCTTTGGGTTAGTGGGGAATTTAATACGATCACGAACACTTATTTCATACTATAGTAATTGAAAGTATATGGATTGAGGTATTGTCTAATATACTTTTGTGGGACCATAATGTCTCCAAATATCTACCAGCCACCGCTACTCCAACCAAAGTAAGAGAAAGTAAAAAAAAACCTCTTTCACTTTACGAGTAACCTTTTTTTTATTGTCAGTATTAGTTTGCCGGTTTTAGCCTGCGGCCGGTTCATGTAGGAACGCTAACCATATCACAATCGTAAAATTAACCGAACCGCAAAAAATCTGATCAAACTGTCTCAACTATCTTTTTGTATTTTTTACATTTGTACTAAAATATAGCGAAGTATTTGATTTCCAAATACATAAAGAAAAACAAAATAAATACGGAACCGAAATTTCTATTCAAGTATCAAACTTAACCAATAAACTACTAGTTCATTTAAAGTGATTTTTGGGCCCAAAATATACCTTAATATGGCCAAGAAATATATTAGAACAGAATAAAATGATAAAGTTGCATTCAAATACTGCAAATATAATAGAGTTGTGTGCAGTTGTAACAGAATCCAAAGAGAGTATTCGTAGCAGAGAGGCAGAGACAAAATGACAGGACCGCTCTCTCGGACTAGAGTGGGAGAAACCACATTAATACAGCGACGGGAGACAGAACGGAGAACAGTTGATACTACTGAGTTCATACAGGCAATCACTAGCTGACATCACCCTTTACCACTCTACCATACTCGTATCATTTCAAGTGTAAAGTCCAGGCAGTCAGTGTCACTTATCATATTATAGAGTGTTAACCATATTTAGTTAATTCATTTTAACCAGAACATTTCTCTCCTTCAACAACCCCATTATAGCAGTTTTCTGGATTGACATATCAACAAATTAAGACGTTTTATATGAATTACCAGTTTATTTGAGTTGTTATGGACTGCATTATTAATGTTTCAATGGTATTGTTAAATAAATAAATTTCTTGATAAAACTACATCACATTGATAATTTTGTAGGGAAGCCAAAATTTTTATTAAAATTAGAAAATGATGTTCGCCACAAGATGAATGATCTCAAAGTGCATACATACACATACACACAAAGACACATGCACACATACACAACAGAAAGTGGCTGGGAAAGTTTTTATAATTACTATTATGAAAATTATTTTTTCCGACGCCACGTTCTGGTGGAAATGGATTTTCCTTGTGACCACATTAACACATTGTTTCTCAAATCGGCTTTGCACAACTTTTCTTTACTTTTTTTTATTTTTATTTTTATTTTTTTACTGGTGGCCACATACACCCACACACTAACGTATTATTTAATTTCTTTTTCTGTAGTAACCAAATGTATTATGATTTAGCAAACAAAAATGATCGGTTTATATTTGTGCAGCAACTATTCGAAGCTTAAAGGAAATCGTTGTAGCCGTTGTCGGGAAAATTAAAGAAACAAAAAAAACCTCAATAACCAATTTTGAACAGTATCCCTTCCGGTTAACCAATTTCCTTCAAATTTAGGATTCTAGTAATAATGCTTGGGATGTATATTAATAAGTGGGAGAAATTGTTGTGAAGTGGTAGTTCAGGGAGAGCTTAACGCTATTTCTTCCCCTAGGACCCCGTAAAAAGCTATTTTTCGGACTTTCTCTTACTCCTGTCAGTGCAATTGTATATAGAATGGCAAATATTTTTTAACTCAAATTTGAGGTTTATGTGTTAAAATTAATATAGAGCTGGTGCAGATAAGTACCACCCTATACGAAACTTGGCAGGTAGAGAACTGATGATTATATAATGGCGTAGTAGAATGCTAAAAAAAAAAAAAAAAAATCTGGTGTGAAACACTCACACAACTTTCTCTTACTCCAGTTCTCAAAATTGTAATTGACAAATTTTATAGTTTGTACACCAAATTTAATGAAATTCGTCAAAAACTGAAAAAAACTGTTCAGTAAAAGCGTTACACATCCGCTGTACTAATTTTTTTGAAACATGAAATTTTGGCCATCTATTTATTTCTAATTAATTTTGTTTAGATGATATAATTGTATACTCAATTATGATAGCACATTAAAGAAAAACATAACCCTACCCCCGCCCCTAAAAGTATCCTCAAATGAATATTACCAGAGAAATGTTTTAAATAAAAGTTGTAGCTCTTTGTAAGTGTAGTTGGTATACCAAGTTTGAAGAAAATCATTGTAGCCATTTTTGAGAAAAACGCAAAAAAGTAAAAAAAAAACAACAAGTAAAGTGGTACTTTCGGTTGAGTAATTTTGACAGATGACCCAATTTCAAATGCCATGGTGATACCTAAACGGAATATCAAGTTTCAACTTACGGTTTTTCGTTTTTGAGCTATCACACACACACAGACTATTTGCTAAAAACCATTTTTTTTTACTCAGCGGAGCTCAAAACGGATATTACCGGTGAAAACTCGATATCGGAAATTTGACACGATTACAATACTTCCTCTAACTTGGAGTAAGTGAAAGTAAAAAATTGAAATTGACGCCACAAATTCCGCAGAATTACTCAAAATAATTTTTTTTTTGAGACAAATATAAACAAATATAAAGAATAGGTTTTTATCTTGAAATATAGCGCGCAAACTATAAAGGGGTTGTTAACGATAAAATTTCTACAAAAACTCAAAACCTCTTCCGTAAAGTGGAACTTGTGGTTAAACGATTTTTTTTCAAATTTGGAATTCTATCGATGCTTCTAATGTGTATTTATTTTTATTACATTGTGGAAAAACCAACCAGTTATTATACTGATGTGGTACTTTAGAGGAAAATATAACGCTACTTTTTCCCAGAACCCCTAGAAATCAATTTTCCCAAGAAAATGTTTCAAATATTGTAATAGTATCCAATGAGAGTATTCGTAGCAGAGAAAGAGAGATAAAATGCCAGGACCACTCTCTCGGACTAGAGTGAGAGAAACCACATAAATACAGCAACGGGAGACAGAACGAGGACAGTTCATACAACTGAGGTCACTCGCCAATCACTATGTGTCATATCCTTTACCACTCTACCTTATTCTATCATTTCAAGTACAGTATTCGTAGCAGAGAAAGAGTGACAAAATGACAGGACCATTCTCTCGGGCTGGAGTGGGAGAAACCACATAAATACAGCGACGGAAGACAGATACGAGAACAGTTCATACCACTGAGTTCATACAGCCAATCACTACGTGTCATTACCCTTTACCACTCTACCATACTCTATGATTTTCAAGTGTAAAGTCTAGGCAGTCAGTGTCACATATCATATTATATACTGTTAATTCATTCTAACCAGACCATTTCTCTCCTTCAACAACCCTATTATAAATACGAAGTCTAAAGAAAATCGTTAAAGCAATTTTTGAGAAAATTATCCAAAACTAAAAAAAAAAAAAAAATCTGTTGTGAAACACTCACACAACTTTCTCTTACTCCTGTTCTCAAAATTATAATTGACAAATTTTATAGTTTGTGTACCAAATTTAACGAAATTCGTCGAAAATTGAAAAAACTGTCCAGTAAAAACGCACTTCCGGTTTACTAATTTTCTTGAAACACTGTATTTTGGCGTATCTATTTATTTCTAATTAAGTTTGTTTGGATGATAGAATTGTACGTATAATCAAGTATGATAGCAATTTAGAGGAAGCTGTAATCCCACCCCTCCCCCAAAAGTGCCCTTAAATGAATTTTCCCAAAGAAATATTTTAAATAAAAGATGTAGATCTTTGTATGTTTAGTTTATATACGAAGTTTCAAGAAAATCGTCGGAGCCATTTTTGAGAAAATCGCGAAAAAGTGAAGAAATCATTTAGTAAAGTGTTAAAATAAACGCACTTCCTGTGATCCGATTTTTTTCAAACTCGGAATATCAATAAAATATTTAATTGTAATTAACATTATTAATAAGGCAGAATTGCGTAATAAACTGAAATAGCACTTTAGATAAAAACCTAACCCCTCCCCTCCCCAGGAAGTGCCCTTATATGAATTTTGTTTCAAATAAAAGTTATAGCTCTTTGTATGTGTAGTTGACACAATAAGGTTAAAGAAAATCGTCGGAGCTATTTTTGAGAACATCACAAAAACGTAAAAAAAACACGGTAGAGAAATTTGGACAGATAACGTACTGTCAGATCTCATGGTGATATCTAAACGGAATATCAAGTTTCAACTTTCTACGGTTTTTCATTGTTGAGTTATGCTGTTCACACACACACACACACACACACACAGACCATTTGCTAAAAACCACTTTTTTGGACTCAGGGGACCTCAAAACGGATATTTCCGGTGAAAACTCGATATCGAAAATTTGAAACGATTACAATACTTCCTCTTACTAGGAGTAAGAGAAAGTAAAACAAATCAGTAAAGACTTACTTCAGGTGGTTGGATTTTATGTCTGTTGCGAGGATAGTACCTGAACGGAATTCCAAATATGAGGTCCCTTACACTTTTCGTTGTTGACGATTATGTTAAAACTCACACACACACCATTGCTAAAAACATTTGTTTCGTATTCAGGGGCCCCCAAAACATGTATTTCCGGTGAAAACTCAATTTCGAAAATCTCGGACGATCGGAAAACTTCCTCTCAACTATGGAGTGAGAGAAAGTAAAATTTCTGGTATGCAAACTCTCACAAAGACTAACAACTCCTCTGCAAAGACTAACAACTCCTCTTCAAAGACTAATAACTCTTACTGCAGATAACAAAATTGTAACTGTTACATTTTAATGAAATTTCTCAGTGTTTTAGTGGGAAAAAATCGCAAAAATCGGCAAAACTGTTCAGTAAAAACGCACTTCCGTTTTTCTAATTTTCTTGTAACTCGGAATTTATGCATCTATTTATGTATTTTTAATTAATTTTGTTTAGATTGTAGCATTGTATAGTTTAAACTAAGATAGTAATTTAGAGGAAAGCAGAACCCCACCCCTCGTCCATAGCCGTCTTGAATGATCAAGGCCCTCTTGAATGTTTAAAATAAAAGTTGTATCTCTTGATATGTGTAGTTCACCTAATTAGTTTAAAGAAAATCATTAGAGCTGTTATAGAGAAATAGCAGAATACTGAAAAATACTTTTCAATAAATATCGCACACCCGGTCATCCGATTTCCTTCAAACTCTGAATTTTAACAACATATTTAATTCTAATTAATATTATTTAGATGATAGAATTGTATAGTAAACTGAAATAGCACTTTGGAGGAATACCTAATCCTAACTCTCCACTAAAAATACCCTTAAATGAATTTTGCCGGAGAAATGTTACAAATAAAAGTTGTAGCTCATTATATCTGTAATTGACATACTAAGTTTGAAATAAATCGTTGGAACTGTTTTTGAGAATATCACAAAAACTGAAAAATGGATTCTGTAAAATGGCAATTCCAGGTGTACGATTTTTATAAAAAGCTTAATCTCAGGACTCCTGGTAGGTCATTAAAGAAATATTAAGTTTGAACATTTTGCAAATTTTCGTTTTTGATATATCCTGTCCCTCACACACAGACCAATTTATTGATAAAAACCACTTTTTTGGACCCAGGGAACCTCAAAACGTGAATGAATGAACTTGAATGAAATGAACAACAACATGAATTTAAACATAAAGAAATGTAAGGTAATGGCTTTTCATAGAAATTCAAATCCTTTAAACTATTTTCCATTCCTTTGAGTAGAGTTGAACAAGTCAAAGATCTTGGCATAATTTTCGACAGTAACTTATCTTTTGGCTCTCATATCGCTTCGATTATAAGTAAAGCCAATAAGTCTCTCGGTTTTATAACTAGAACAACTGAACATTTCAAAAATAGCTGTTCTTTAGTCACCTTATTTAAATTATAGATCCGGCCTTTGCTTGAATATGGTTCTTTAGTATGGTCTCCTTACCAATCAAACCTAGTCGACAAACTTGAAGCTGTTCAAAGAAGGTTTCTCCGTTTTATTTGGTACAGGAAAAGTGGTATTTATCTAGTGGCACCGTATGATATTAGTATGGAAAGTCTGGCTCAACAACCTCTTGACAACAGGAGAATTCAACATTGATTGAATATTTGTTTTTAAACTTCTAAATAATATTATTAATTGCCCTGACTTACTCAGTAAACTTAACATTCATGTCCCTTTAAAGAGTACTCGCCAGAGATTAATTGTTTTCAAAAACCTACAACAAAACAAACTATGCACATTTTCGTCCACTGTCACGAATAATGAACAATTGCAACAAATTATCTACTGACTGTGATTTTTTTGTTTTAAATATAAATATAAATATAAATATAAATATAAATATAAATCATTTTAACAAGAAATTATTATAGTTAATCACAGTTATATTGTTCAAATATATTAATTATCTATTTTTTTTATTTTATGTTATTACTTTTTTCCGTGTAAACATATTCTCGTTTATTTTATATTTGACAATGTACTGGTAATTGTATTCTTATATGTTGTAACTGAGCTTTCACCCGTTTGAAATAAATAAATAAATAAAAACGGATATTTCCGGTGAAAACACGATAACGAAAATTTGACACGATTACAATACTTCCTGTTACTAGGAGTAAGAGAAAGTAAAAAGTTTGTGTCATTCTGTGTATAATGTATTAAGGGGTGTAAGAGATAGTCGTGTGAATGGTTCACACCAGATTTGGGGGGGGGGAAGTGACGTCACAGTTTCTAGTAACTATCCGTGAACACTCTCGCCATTACAGCCTCACAACATTGAACTGTCATTTACTTTCTATAACGTAACTTTATCATGATGATGAATTTAATTTATAATTTTTTTTTTTTTTTTTTATTACAGTTCTCAAAATAAAGTAAACACAATCCAAACACAAAATAAAAAAAAACAATAAAGTAAATCTCATATTTGGACACACATGTCGGGTGATGGATTAGCGAGTTAATATTTGTTCTACAGTTGGCACGCTTATTAGAACAAATCTAGCTCATATTGATTCCATGAGTCAACTAACAACAAAAACTGTTGAGAATTAAATTTACTAAAAATTTATGTTCTTCAATATTTCTTGATGGGAATACTCTAAACAGAGATATTGCCAAAAAAAAACAAAAGTGTATTTAGGGGCGAATCTTCAGATCTTGTTCTATATTTTGTATCAGAGATATTTTCCATGATAGCCTGCTTCTTTTTGTGGTCATCAACCAGTTTCGGGCGTTCGCCCATCATCAGGATGCTTTTTGTAAAACAGTGTGATAACATAGATTTCCACAGTGTATCAACTAAATTTGCTATGTGCAAATCAATATTATGACACTGGTTGACAAAAAGCATCCTGATGATGGGCGAAGGCCCAAAACCGGTCGATGACCACAAAAAGAAGCAGGCTATCATGGAAAATATCACTGATGCTTTCTAACTCTGCGGAACCATTCACAGCAACTATATTTTGTATTCAGTCGTATGTCTGTTGGTTGGGTTTGTTTCTCTTACATGAGCGCCCTGCTATATATCCGATTATTGCTAATTCATCCTTTCTGCTAACTTCGCTGATTACTAATTCTTTCCATCTAATCTTTTCTTTATGCCCTCCCACTCACTTCCCTTGTTTCCTGCTTATTTCCAGCAGGAAACACCTCACTCGTCTTCCTCTACTTCCGTTCTCCCTTGAGCCCTACGCTCTAATACTTCACTTTGCTGTTGAGTTTGTGCGAGTCACTTGTTTCTACAATTTACTGCTTCTACTGTTCGTGATATTTATTTAAACCTGCCTCCTTCATTTTGCACCTGGTTCGTTTGTTTACTGAACATCACCGCTGCTAGTTGTTGCACATGAATTCCGCCGAATTACTATATACTTTTTCTTCTGGTCTAAACTCAGCTATCCACATCTCTTAAAATATAAATCACTATACACGCATCTCTCAGCTGAACATTTAGCTTTCCCCAGATTTTCTACGCACTCCTGTTCACTAGGTGAGTCAGAACAATTATTATTTCATTCTTTGTTTATTATATTTAATTATTTATTATTTGTATTGTATTTACTCCTGCATCCATTATTTTCGGGTCTACTACATCCACCACTAATCACCACAACTTCCGGTATGCTTCCGCGAGCTTACATTTTGCTTAATATCAATTCTATAAGAAAACACTACAGAATCAAAATTTTAGAGTATTAATTTTCTGTTCTTTAATTTTTTTTTTGGTAGCAGCAACTTCTATACGAGATATTGCCAAAGAATCAAAGATTTAAACAAGCCAAAATGGCCGCAGCCAACTAATTTTTTGCTATTTTGCTTAACAACGGCCAAACATAACTATTTTTACTTGCTCTTACTCCTAGTAACAGGAAGTATTGTAAACCTGTCAAATTTTCGATATCGAGTTTCACTGGAAATATCAATTTTGACGTTCCCTGAGTCCAAAAAAGTGGTTTTCAGTAAATGGTCTGTGTATGTGTGTGTGTGTGTGAACAGCATAGCTAAAAAACAAAAAACCGTAGAAAGTTGAAACTTGATATTCCGTTAGGTATCACCATGGGATCCGGACAGTACGTTATCTGTCAAAATTCCTCAACCGGAAATACCACTTTACAAGTTTTTTTTTTTACGTTTTTGCGATTTTCTCAAAAATGGCACCGACAATTTTCTTTAAACTTACTGTACCAACTACACATACAGAGAGCTGCAACTTTTATTTAAAACATTTCTCTGGGGGAAATTCTTTTAAGGGCACTTTTAGGAGATTGGTGGGTTATGTTTTTCTCTAAAGTGCTATCCTAGTTGATTATACAATTCTACCAACCAAACAAAATTAATTAGAAATAAATAAATGGCCAAAATTCCGTGTTTCAAGAAAATTAGTAAACCGGAAGTGCGCTTTTACTGAACAGTACGCTTTTCAGTTTTAAATTTGGTACACTAACAATAAAATTTGTCGATTATAATTTTGAGAATTGGATTAAGAGAAAGTTGTGTGAGTGTTTCACAATATATATTTTTTTTTTATTAAATCACAGATTTATTTAGAGTGAATCGTCAGATTTTATTCCGTATCTTGGTTAATATTAATTCTATGAAATAACACACTAGAATCAAAATTTTAGTGAATCAAATTTACTTAAGAAATTGCCAAAAATCCAACATATATTTATTGCGAATCTTCAAAATTTTGAAGTCTGTGAGAAAACATTACAGAATTGTAGAGCATTAAATTTTCTAATATTTTGTTTTTTAATCTATTACAATTATGTTGTATACTTGAATTATTTATTTCATAGTTGTTGTGGTGGTTGGTTCCGCAGAGCTGGAAAGCATCAGAGACATTTTCCGTGGTAGCCTGCTTCATTTTGTGGTCATCGACCGGTTTCGGGCGTTCGCCCATCTTCAGGATGCGTTTTTCAGACAGTGTGACACTGAGTGTAAATTAAGTTTGCTCTGTGCAAGTCTGTGTTGTCACACTGTCTGAAAAACGCTTCCTGAAGATAGGCGAACGCCCGAAACCGGTCGATGACCACAAAATGAAGCAGCCTACCACGGAAAATGTTTCTGATATTTATTTCATATTTGTAACTATTACTTCCTCTTGCAGTTTTTGGGTAAATCCATTAACCACAGGCTGCTTCTTTATGAATGGTTGTTTTTTCAGTTTTTCACAATTTTCATTCTGCAAATATGTATTTTTGGTGGAAACTCAATTTCAAAAATCTGGCACGATCGCAGTAGAGAGAATAATATAAAAATTGATTATGGATAGTTTTACGTTGAATATCAGATATGTGGGAGATTGTTCTGTGTCGTCGGCGAGCTCTTCACTTCCATACCTGGCTGGGTTGGTGGGGCGGCACTTGCCCCCATCCTGCCGCCTCTGTGTCCATGTTAGGACAGATGAGCAGAACATGAAGTATACAGAAAACTTGTTTATTTCACACCATTCATTTCCCTATATTGAATCCAATTTGGAATACAATGTAATTAATGTATACTTTAATAAATTGCAATTATGTAGGTAAGAGCAATAAATTTAGATTAGTTCTAAGTCTGTTTACCAGCTCGAATTGTCTGAGAAATTCTGACACAAAAGGAGAAAAGTAAATAAATAATTCTATGAAGAAAAAAAAAAAAAGAAGAAATATGGCGGGGTGGGTGCGGTGTGGAGTAGTGCGGGAGGGAATAGCTGTGTGTTTGTGTTGGTGTGTACACCATTACAGCGGGGTCTCCCAGCTGCTGAACACGCTGTCATCCCGCCCGAGAGTCCTGCGTGTTGTCCCTACCTGTCCAGTCATGAATACACACAGCACACCTCTCTACACTACTAACTTTCTTTCATTCATTTTTTTTCACCCGCTCAAACCCTTCAAGTCCCTTTAACTTCATAATTGCCTAAATAGCAAAAAGTAGCACATTGCTTCCCGCCAGTTTTATCTCCTAGTTCATTTTTTATACTAATACCATCTGAGAAATATCATACTTATAATTATTTCTTTTCTTTTATATATATGTGCATATATAGATATATTTTATGTATATGTATATATATATATATATATAAAATGAGTGTGTGTGTGTGTGTTTTTGTGAGTTTGTTGTGGTGGTTGGTTCCGCAGAGCTGGAAAGCATCAGAGACATTTTCCGTGATAGCCTGCTTCATTTAGTGGTCATCGACAGGTTTCAGGCGTTCGCCCATCTTCAGGATGCGTTTGTCAGACAGTGTGATAACACAGACTTGCACAGAGCGTGTAAACTGAATTTCTCTGTGCAAGTTTGTGTTATCACACTGTCTGACAAACGCACCCTGAAGATGGGCGTACCCCCGAAACCGGTCGATGACCATAAAATGAAGCTGGCTATCACGGAAAATGTCTCTGATGTGTGAGTTTACTTTCTCTCACTACTGTAAGAGGAAATATTGCGCCCTTATCAAATTATCGAAATCATTTCTAATTTTCACTAGAAATAGACGTTTTGAAGTCTTGTGAGATCGCAAAAATGGTTTTTAGAAATTAGTCTGTCAAAAAAGCCATATTACTTTTAACCTACGTCTTCAATGGCGTTGTGCGTACCACCAGTTTCCCGTCTTTGAGAAAATTCGCTACCATTATCCTCCTACCAGAATCTAAATAATCATCTCATCTTCCCTGATACGATCGCCCAAACAGTCTTCTTCCTATTATGGCTAAAGTAGGATCCTCACTATCGTTTTGTGGTGCCGAACCAGCAGCAGCAGCTACTAAGCAATTTTGCAAACAGAGGAGTCAAACAGTGGAAGAATAGGGAATTAGAGAAGCACTGGGGAGATACGGAAGGGTGTCTTCAGACTGAAAGATTTATAAAAGATAAAAGACAGGGAGATGTGAAGTATGTTCTCTCCCCGAGTACTACACAACTAGTGTGGTGGTGAGTGTATTGACTGGACATTCTTCTTGGGTAGCCAATCATTTACACAAAATAGGCAGGGAGTCTAGTCCTTTGTGGCAGAGAAAACTGTACCATTACTTTCATATTTCCAATAGCTTACTTAATAAAACCTAAACAGCTTTGCACTCTTTGTAATCTTTATGAAAATCAAGACTTATTTCATTTATTTATTACTTGTCCGATTTATGACTGTTTAAGAGTAAAATATTTACCTCAGCTATCTATTCTATCTACTATTAGCAAAGAAGAACAACTATGTAACTTACTGTCAGTTCAGTCGAAATTTGATTGTTTTAAGATATATAATTTTATTATAAATGTATTGATGTTGCGTTCATCCATGATTAATGAATAATATAAATTGTTAAGTAAGGTAAATGCCGCTTATAAACTAAACCTTAATGCTGTTATTATAAGCTATTTAACATTAAAGGCTAATTGTTTTGCAATGGTTGTCAAGATGATCTAAATTTTTGCCGTTATTGCTTTTATTTTATTATATTAAAATTGTATTTACTTTTATTTTTAAATTGTGTAAGCCAACTCCCTTACTTGTAATGCTTCAATGTAGTAAATAAATAAATACTTTCATATTTTTCCCACATAGAAGATTTCGCACATATAGGACGCCAACACTCACAAGGGACTGTTTGGGGGAGTTGCTATCTAGGGAAGCTGTAGTCAGACCGGTAGATACCTTGGCTTCGGAATAATTGTTTTTACTTTCTCTTACTCCTCGCTTTTCGTGTCCAATTTTCAAAATTGAGTGCATTTTTTTTTAAGCATTTTCCCGGGAATATTGAGTTTTAGGGAGTTCTGGGGGGAACAGTACCGTTCTGCTTTCCACTAAAGTACCATTTCAGTAGAATGTATGGTTCTATCACCTAAATAATAGTAATATACATTAGAAGCATTGATAGAATTCCATTGGTTAACCGCAACTGTGATTTTACAGATTGGGTTTCTGTTTTTTTGGAATTTTCTTAAAAACGACCACAACGATTTCCTTTTTAGCTTGGAATACAAATTGCACAGATATAAACCAATCACTTCTATTTGTAACGAAAAAGTTATTTTTGGGTTGTTTCTGAGAAATCTTGAGAGCTTAAAATTCAAAAGTGATTGTTCAATATTATTGGCACTCTGTACAATTCCAACATTCTCTACCGGCCTGGATTGGTAGGTTGCCATTTGTTCCCCCCTCAACTAGATTTTTTGAGTAGAAAATTGAAAATTGAAGAAATTGTCGTTTTCTACATAACTGCGTTAAGGAAGAGTAAGAGAAAGTCGTATGAGTGTTTCACACCAGATTTTTTCCCATTGCGGATAAGAGCCATATTGGCTTAAGTCCGGCACCTTCGGGCATTCATCTTAATAATAATAGGAAAGTTCCAAAGGCGGAAGCTGGCAGATAGGAATAACCACTCCCTTGATCCCTGTACAATGCAACGACATGCTCTTTAATGACCGACAGGGCGGATTCACTACTGCACACAATTTCAAAGAAAATGTGCTACCAAAGCTGGAGTTTTTAATCTACTAAATTTTTAGTCATTCCAAACTTGAGGGAGTTACAAAGGTGAAGGTGGCAGTTTGGGATAACCACTTCCTGGTGTCAATGCATCTTTCCCTTCCTGGAGATTCTGAGGATAGCTCCCTTCGCCACTGTCTTGACTACAAGTAAAAGTGCTGCGAGATTGAAATTAACCTCAATCCCAACTGGTGGGACCAAGTCCTTATTGCTTCTGTCATGCATAAACATGCAAGACGTTTTAATTTCCTGTTTACTTTCTCTTAAATACATGTTTGCGGGTCCACTGAATACGAAAATACCGTCTTTGATTGTTTGATAGAATTCCAAATTTTTAAATAAAAAAAAATCGGCTTAACGGAAGTGCGATTTACAGATAAATTTTTGTGTTACATATTTCGGGAGTTTTTAAGGTTTCGAAGTGCAACGAAATCCTTAACTTTGTTTTTGGGCCTTCTTCTATTTTAGTTCGATTGTATACTCAATAGATTACGGCTACATTGCAACTACCAGAGGGTTTTTATTTTTTGTTCTGGGCCTCCCTTGGCCCCTGTGGTTTACCTTAATATTTTAAGTAACCACGCCTCACTGCAACTACCACAGGATTTTATTTTGTTCTTGGCCCGCCCTGGCCCCCTGTGGTTACTTTAATCTTTTAAGTTACCACACCTCATTGCAACTACCAGAGGATGTTTTTTTCTTTTTTTTTTAATAGAGTAATTAATAGAGTAATGGCGTCTCTTCTTGCGTCGGTCAGGCGTCTCTGTTGTAAATGTGTGTATGAGCGCTTCACGCGGAGAAAGGAACAATTATTGAAAAATTGCCTGGAATGTAGCGGAATGTATTGATTAGGCGATCGAAGTAAAATAGAAGAAGGCCAAAGAATAAAGTTACTAATTTCGTTGCACTTAGAAACCCTTAAAACTCCCCGAAATACGTAACGTTTTGAATTTTTTAAATTTTATTTCAAAACAGTTATAATGATTCCCTTTAAACGTGGAATGCTTGCTGCATAAATAAAAAACGTATCACTTTTATTTGAAACATTTTTCTGAAAAAATTGTTAGGTGGTTTTTGGGAAATTTGAGACGTTAAAATTCAAATGTGTTTGTACAATATTGGCTTCTCTACAATGTAATCATTTTCTACCTCCCACAGCAGGCAGGATGGCACTTGTTCTCCCACTGTTATTTATATATAACTGTATTAGGAGGTGAGTGTTTCACACCAGATTTTATTATTTTTTTCTTCAATTTTTTTTTTACTAAGTTGAGTAAAGATTATAGTTAGATAGAAGCGTAAAGTAAGTTTACACGGTCATTTAACGGAATGACATTACCGGCTGAAGGGCACACCCCCTAGCTTGGATACAATTGTTCACAACTACTCTAAAAACAAAAGAAAGAAAAAAAAAATAAAACGTATTAGTACGCCCAAACAAATACCTTGCGTTACAATAAAAAAATATTATCCCCCTGTTTGTGCACCCCTAATTCACCCCTTGTTCAACCCTCCTCCCCCCCCATTTATTCGGAGCAATAAAAGTAGTCGCTATGCCGAAGTTGTCGTTATTCTATAATAGAACTTTCAGTTTTATTTTCAAGCTTTGTAATTTTTTTTTTTTTTTTTTCTTTTTTTTTATTTTTTTAAATACTTGCCACAGTTTTAGTATCTTCATAAAGAGACAAATATAATAAAAGGTTCCCCTTTTTTATTTCAAGTCTGCCCCTCAATAAGTGCACAAAGTTTTGATAGTCTCATTTCAAGTAAGAACTTAAACCTAAGAATTTCAAACTAAAAAAGAAACTCTACTTAAAATAAAAATAAAAAAATCTGGTGTGAAACACTCACACGACTTTCTCTGACTCCCCCTAATACAGTTATATATAACGTGACAAAGTTTCTATCAAGTTCAAATTTTACTTATTTGTTGTCGGGAGGGGAACAAGTAACAAACCAGGTAAGTACTTGTAACGTGATTGCAATATAGTCCAGAAGAAAGCGCCAATAGCATTAAACAAACCGTATTTAACTTTAATAAAATTGCGGTTTGTCTGTGTTTTCGAAAAAAATTCCAACAAAAACTCAAAAAATTATTCTGTAAGGCGATTGTCTTCAACGCTACTAATATACATTCACATTATACTGAATGGCCGAACCATATTGTGTTAAAATGATACTTTAAAGGGGCTGTTACTGTTCTAACACACCCTTTTCCCAAAATCAAAAGTGATGGACATTTTTTGTGGGTAGATATTATACCGAGTTTAAAGTATATCATTTCAAACCATTTTTGAGAAAATCAAGTAAAATTGAAGAAACCGAAACCAGTAAAGTTGCACATTCGGTTGATGGAATTTGCCCGAAATCTTCGTTCTGATGCATTACCAAGTTTGGGCTTTCTGTGACTGTTCGTTTTCAAGATAGTTTATTGCTTTTAGAGATTAAATTTTCTCCTAGCAAGGAGTTGGTAGGTACAGAATATTAATTTTACATAAAATAGTTATAAAACCCCATTGTATACAAAAGAAACATATATGCATCATATACTTAATATTAAATAGAATTCTTACTCTATGCAAGGACACAATATTACCATGTTGCTTACCATTGTCATATTAGAAATTTATTGCTTTCGGACTGTAAGAAACTATTTCGCTTATTTATTAGTATTACTTAATTAATAAAAACTAAACGTTTTCATTTAGTATAAATGTTCTTGAGTTTGAATGCGACGATTGTACATAAATAAAGATTGTTCAATTGTCCTTTTGCCTTTAATATTAATAAATTAACAATAGTTTCAGCTTTATCCAAATTTGTGTCCAAGTAATCTTATAGGAAATGTTTGCGGTGGCCTGTACAGGGGTTCCAAGGTATATGGATAACGACTTTTTATTGGAAACTAAGATAGCTAGAACAACACTAAAAAATACGTGTAGTTTTTCTGTTAGACATCCCGTAGTTTTCTGTTAGAAATCCAAATTTAATTTGCAAATTTCTTTGGTGGTTCCAGAAGCGAGATATAGGCACCAACTTCATTTTTTCAAATAGGGAGGTGTGATTTTTATTTAAGAAATAGATTCCACTATTTTTTGTAAAAAAAATTTACTAGAACGGTTTTTTCTGTGAGCGATATTTTACAAGTCAATAGAAGAATATTGCTGGTTAATAGGGCATACTTCGGTCTACAGGATTACATGAAAAGTCGGTTACTCTCCAGGTCCACAAAAATAGGAATCTATAAGACACTTATCCGACCCGTTCTAACATATGCCTCGGAATGCTGGACCATCACTAGAAACGACGAGCTTGCCCTCCTTAGATTTGAAAGGAAAATTCTTCGCAGGATCTATGGAGCCATCCTAGATGGGGAGACATGGAGACGGAGAAGTAATGAGGAACTAAGGAATTTGTACAAGGATGTCGATGTGGTGGACTACATCAAGCTGGGGCGCCTGCGCTGGGCGGGGCATGTAGGAAGAATGAATCCCGAGGAAGTGCCTCTCAAGTTATTGAGAGAAAACATACACGGTGTACGCAGAGTCGGGAGACCCAGATTGAGATGGAGTGATGCAGTGGCAAGAGATGCAAGCAGCTTCCTTGGTGTCCGCAACTGGATGGTGGCGGCATCGAACCGTGACAACTGGCGTTCATCCATAGAGGAGACCAAGACTCGCGCAAGCGGGTTGTAGAGCAAAGTGAAGAAGAAGATATTTTACAAGTGATGAATGAAAACATGATTCTTATAAGAAATTTCAAAATGATAATATTATAACGGTTTTCTGATTGTGTGAGCATAATATTATACTGAAATATAAAAAAAAAGAAAATAGTCATTGTGCCTAATATGTACTAATATTTATACAGAGGTTGGTAGAATTGTGGAAGTTGGAATTCTAGCATTGTTATAATAGGTATATTAACATTATGGAGGTGAACCATGCATTGTATTGAAATGGTCCTTTCAGGTAAACTCAATGCCACTGAATGAGAAAAGCAATAGTGAAATAAGCTTCACTTTTCGTTTATTACAAACTTAATAGAAAGAAGCACAAAATGTACAATTGCACAATACGTTTAATTCCGTTTAAGTTTCGTTTTAGAACTAGATACAAATTTTGCTATATGCATGAGTAAAAACAGCAGTTAATTTATTTTATAAAATAAGTCTTCCACTTTTGATTATAGAGCGCTGCATTTGTCGCATCTTGTTCCATCTTTGGGTAGCAGAATGCTCCACTTTTGGCAGAATACCATCCAGCCTCTTGCACCACAAACCTCCAAAAAAAAAATCAACTTTCCATTAAAAATTTTTCAAACAAAAGTTATAGGTATTGTGTGTGTGTGTGTGTATGTACGTAGGTACTACACGAAGTTTCAAGAAAATCGTTGGAGCCGTTTTCGAAAAAGTTATGGAAAACTGAAAGAGAACCTTGCAGAAAAAAGTCGCGCTTCTGGTTGATAAATTTTGCCCAAAAACTTTATTGTCAAGTTGCGGTGATATTATCTAAAGAGAAAACCCAATTTGTGTTTCCTGTGATTTTGCGTTTTTGAGATATTTACGGTACGCAAAATATGTATTACTAATACAATACATAATTTCGAAAACAACACTACAACAAAGGGAAGGAATTGGCTCAAGGATTAGCGCGCACTAGACACCCACGCGGCGGTCCTGGGTTCTTGATCCTGGAAAACTTGATATTTAGTTAAAATGCCATCAGGGGACGCGACAATAAGATTCTGCACAAAATGAATCAACTGGAAGTATCGTTTTATTTAATGGATTTTTCAGGTTTCAGCGATTTTCTTCAAAACATCTCCAACGGTTTCCTTTAAACTTACTATGTCAACTACACATATAATGAGGTACAACTTTTATTGCAACATTTGTCCGGGAAAGTCATTTATTGGGACTTTTATGGGGGAGGAGTGTTATGTTTTCCTCTAAATTGCTATCTCAGTTGATTATACAATTCTATCTTTTAAACAATATTAATTAGAAATATTATTATTATACCGGGTGCCTGGTGGCGTGGGACCTAAGCCCTATATGGCTTTTTATTCCCCCGATGCCCCCCATATCATCCCCTTAAATAGTCTTCCCCGGTAGCTTACCGGTCAGTCTACAATATCCCAAGATATCCTTTAACTCCAACTCGCCCAGGCAATCCTGCTAATACCTAATACGCGAAACCTAGTACCAGCGAAACGGGGACATCGACATAAATAGTGATACACCGTTTCCTTGGCTCCGTCATCACAATTCTGACAAATGGGACTAGACGTCCTCCCTATGTTAAACAAGTGACTAGACACCCAAATGTGTCCAGTCACTATCCCTACCAAGGTCCTCAGACCTGTCCTACTAAGGGACAGACGGTACTCCGAAACTCCCTGCTTAATTCCCTTTATAAATCTTTTAGCTTGGAGGCACCCCTGCGTGTCCCGCCCAACATTTCTCCAAGACTCTCGCCTCCCAAAGTCTAATCTGTTTTATCACGAAACCTCTTAGTGACGTGCAAGGGTGGTGAGGACCACAAAAGGTACTGATGATCTCTCCCTAGCCATTGATCCCCCTCTCTTTTTTTAATACTTAGAAATAAAACTAAGTTCCCAAAATTCTGAGTTCGAGAAAATCGATAAACGGAAGGGCGTTTTTACTGACAGTTGTGTTTTTTTTTTTTTTTTTTTTTTTTTTCAGTATTTTGGCTTATAACTATAAAAGCATCGATGGATTTCTGTGAAATCTAGAAATTCTGGGAAGCTGTGAATATAGAGATCTCTCACTTTTGTTTGAACTTTTTTTCCCGATAATTTCATTTAAATAAGTTTGGGGGTGGGTGGGGGGTTTATGCTTTCTCCCAGCAAGCCAGCCATTTTATTATGTTTCGAGTTTCCCACTGATATAAAGCTGAAGACAAATAAACATTTAGTCAAAATTATAAGTTTAGAGAAAATTAGTCAATTACAACTGTGGAAGCTGCAGTAAGAGAGAGGCGTGTGAGTGTTCCACACCAGATTTTTACTTTCTCTTACTCCTAGTCAGAGGAAGTATTGTAATCGTGCCAAATTTTCAATATGGAGTTTTCAACGGAAATATCCCTTTTGAGGTCCCCTGAGTCCAAAATAGTGGTTATTAGCAAATGGTCTATGCGTGTGTGTGTGTGTGTGTGTGTTTTGTTTTTCTTAATTACCATATACATTATGCTCCGCTCATTTTGAGCAATACATGAATTATCTGTCAGACAACAATTTTATAAAAACAAACAATGATAATAAATATCAAAGAATTAGTTACAAAGCGGCAATATAGAGAAACAAAAAGTAACTTAAGTAACTTAATGAAATTACTTGCTTAATTAAATTAGGAGAATAACTTGAAACAATAATGATTGTATTATAAAAGAAAAACAAAAGATATAAAATAATGATTATACACTATATGTTACTTTGGGAGACGGTTTTTATTTATTTATTTATTTATTTATTTATTTTTTAAATCGTTTTTCCTTCAATAATCTTCCTTTAAGTAATTTATTATTATTATTATTATTAACTGCATTGCTTATTTTCTTTTATTATTATTATTATTATTATTTCTTTTTAATCTCCCAAGTAAATAAATAATTTGTGTTACAAGATCCTTGAAATATTTGTAAAGATCAGGCCGAAGTAAGAGCCCCTTAGATGGGGGCCAAGTCAGTCCTCGAGTGATCACTGGGCGTATATATGGGGCTCTTGCTGCTTTAAGTTCACTGCAGTACCACAGAAGGTGATCCACTGTCTGCGGAGAAGCCGCATCGCAATTATATGCTGGGTTATCAATGATTTGAAAACGATAGAGATATGCTTTCAATCTACCTTGGCCTGTAAGAATTTGTGTTATCTTGTAGGTAGTCCGGAAGTGATGAAAATTCTGGCGATGCTGGGCTGTTGGGAAGAATTGCCTTGTGAGTGCTCCAGTACAGGAACTATTCCATATCGACTCCCATTCATCCAGACTACGTAAATGAGCCCATATTTATATGGCAGATAAAGGAAAATTACCATAACTGCACATATTCCGAAAATCTCTTGATGCAACTTTGGCCAATTGATTACCGCCATCTCATTATCCGCCATACCAGCATGAAAAAGAAACAACACAACGCTGCTGCAGACTCGTGAGATGTATTCGAATCCCCTCAATAAGAGGTTGATGGTTGTGAGAATTGCCGAGCGATTCAAGAGTAATCCGACTGTGTGTGTGTGTGTGTGTGTGTGTGTGTATGTGAACAGCATAGCTCAAAAACAAATAATCATAGAAAGTTGAAACATGGGTAGATGATACCGTTTAGGTATCACTATGGGAACTGACTGTACGTTATCTGTCAAAATTCCTCAACCGGACGTACCACTTTACTAGTAGTTTTTTTTACTAAAAATGGCACCGACGATTTTCTTCAAACTTAATGTGTCAGCTACACATACAGAGAGCGACAACTTTTATTTGAAACATTTCTCTGGGAAGTCATTCAAGGTCACTTGTTGGGTGGAGGATTGTGGGGTGTATTTTCCTCTTAAAGTGCTGATTTCAGTATATTAACAATCTGTCATCTAAATAATTTGTTAATTAAGAATTGCATATGTAATTGGAATGCATATTTGTTTGGAAAAATCCGGATAACCGGAAGAGCGTTACCTTTAACACATAAATGATTTTTTGTCACTGTGCGGGGCGATTTTCCCCTCAATAATGGCGTCCGAGCGATTTTTTCTTTTTCTTGAACTCCGCTATAGAAACTAAACATGACAAAAGATCTACCACTTTTATTTAAAAACAGTTTCGTCTGGGAGAACATTTCATATGGTGTCGCGTGAGGACACCCGTGTTTACCAGAGTCGAGGGGTGGGCGGGTAGCGAGGGTGTGGTTCTACAAGTGTGCAATGTTCTCTGGCATTCATACAACCATCCAAAACAAAATTAAGTTAAAAAAATAATAGGCCAAATTCCGAGTTTAAAGAAAGTTAGTAAACCGGAGTACGCTTTTAACTGAACAGTTTTATCAGTTTTCGACGAATTTCATTAAATTTGGTACACTAATTATAAAATTTGTCAATTATAATTTTGAGAACTGGAGTAAGAGAAAGTTGCGTGAGTGTTTCACACCAGATTGTATTTTTTTTTAATGTTACGCTAGAATGTAGGCCTCACTGGTAAATGTGTTATATTAGCGTTTGTCAAGGTAGTCTATTATTACTAGATGGGTGATTCACTTGCAAGCATGATGACACTATTTTACTAGTAATAGGACGTGTACACGTTGAAAGGAAGGTAGCTTGTAATCTCTAGGTTGCTGTTCTAGACTGTGCCTAGATGATATAGTAATAGAATCACATCTATCTCCATACTGATGACTCGTATCTATTTACAAGGAAATTTATTGCAAGCAAACTTTTCTAAATATTGATTTACACTCGACACACACGTATTAATGTTTGTCAGCCAGTTAGTGGCACAATTACGTTATATTCTAGTAGAGATAATTTGACAAGATTCCTTACATTATGTATGCAAATTGGGGTGAATACATATTTTATTTGATACTTAAATTGAAGGAGAATTTAAAATATATATAGTAAGTGTAATTACTTTAAAGTTTTAAACAAAAAATACAAAAAAAAGAATCAGGTGTGAAACACTCAACGACTTTCTCGTATTCCAATTTACACACTTTTGATTTATTTATACGATTATTTTCCTCAAACTCAAAATTTTAGCATTACTTTAAATTCTCATAAATATTATGGGAAAGTGAGAATGGCATAATATACCGAAATGGCACTTTAGAGGGAAAGAATAACGTCTCCCACTTATCAGTGATATTTTCCGTGATAGCCTGCTTCTTTTTGTGGTCATCGACCGGTTTCAGGCGATCGCCCATCATCAGGATGCTTTTGTCAAACAGTGTAATAGCATAGACTTGCACAGAGCGAATTCAGTTGATACACTCAAAAACATTACAAATAAAATACAAACAAAAACATCCGGTCGAGGACCACAAAAAGAAGCAGGCTATCACGGAAAATATTTCTGATGATTTTCAGCTCTCCAGAACCAACCACAACTATGTCATCCCAGAAAAATGTTACAAATAAAAGTGATAGATATTAATTTATGTATGTAGATATTATATATAATAGTATCCAAAGAGAGTATTCGTAGCAGAGAGACAAAAATGACAGGACCACTCTCTCGGACTGGAGTGGGAGAAACCACATAAATACAGCGACGGAAGATAGAAAGAGAACAGTTCATACTACTGAGTTCATACAGCCAATCACTACGTGTCATTAGCCTTTACTACTCTACCTTACTGTATCATTTCAAGTGTAAAGTCCAGGCAGTCAGTGTCATTTACCATTGTGATGTTAGGTACTGGAGGGTAAATTTAATTAATAATGAAATAATTATAATTTATAATTTAACTCTTCTCTAAAGGGATCTCGTGAGGTCTCTGTTTTATACAGAAGTTGGAGAGGATGAAATAACAACTAAATATACAGATTCAAAAAATATATTATAAAAAACAATATATGGTATATCAAAAATAATTATTACAATATTGTGATACAACAACATAAAAGTCATTTAGGAGAAACTACTTTTATAAAACTTACCGTATGTGTAGACCTTTGGGAAGAAATATAAATTATTTTAGAATTAAGTGAAAAGTATTAGTTAATATCTATGTAATATTGGTTGTTACTTAGTGCAATTCCAAGACTGGGTTTTTACGAAGGTTGGGTGAAACAATGAGGGACAGTTAGAAAGGTAGAATACCTTTAGTACAATAAAAGGGAATTTCCCTTTCTTTCTCCCTTCAATGGAGGAGGGATCATGTATATGGAGAGCCTCAAATAGGAGAGGATCAAATTTGTTGTGGTTAAGGAAATCATGCTCAGTGGAAATTTATAGAACAGTGTCGTAGTGTTATACGAGAGTTAAGGCCCAACCTTCAGCTTAAAAAAACTTAAATATTGTAAGTTGTACAAATTAATATAGTTACTGCTTAAGTATTATTTTACTATTATTTAAAGAATAATATTTTATTTGCAGTCTAAATTGTTTAATTATATCTATTTCTTTTTTATGGTTATTCTCTAATTATTTTTTCGCTTAATCAGTCCAGATGAACACAGACCTCACGAGATCCCTTTACAGAAGATTTAAATTATAAATTCTAATTATTTCATTATTAATTAAATTTACCCCCCCCCCCCGTACAAATAATATTACACCATATTATACAGTGTTAACCATGTTCTGTTAATGCATTCTAACCAGACCATTTCTCTTTTTCATCACCCCATTATATATACGAAGCTTAAAGAACATCGTTGCACCTTTTTCCTACAAATCATGAGAAACTAAAAAAAAAAAAAAAAACAGTAAATTCGCACTATTGGTTGATAGATTTTGTCCGAAAACTTTGTGTCTGATGCGACAGTAGTGCCTACATGGTTTTAAGCTTCCTCCGACATTTCATTTTTAAGCTATTCTTGTAAAACACAAACGCACACACCATTTGCTACAAACATTTTTCTCGTAATCTGGAGGCCCCCAAACATGTATTTCATAAAAATCTGGCACGATCGCAACACTTGCTCTTACTAGGTATAAGAGAAAGTAAAAATCTGGGTGTGTAACACTCACATGACGTTCTCTGACGGCTGTTTACATAGTTATAACTGACTAATTCTCTTCAGATATACGTATAATTCTTATTAGATGTTTAGCTGCCCTCAATTTAAATGAATTGAAGAATCTAATCTTTATAAACAGTCTTTACTGAGCAAAGCATAACCTCACAACTTTTCTTTAAAACTTCCTTCAAATGAACTTTCTCTGTAAAATATTTCAAACAAAAGTGATACATCTATGTGTATTTAGTTAGTGTACCGAATTTTGTGAAACACGTCGGTGGTTGTGATTAAGAAAATCCCAGAATGCTAAAGAATCTGTTCAGTAAATACTCAATTCCGGTCAACCCGATTTTCTTCAAACTCGGAATTTTACAAAAAAAAATGATTGTGATTAACATTATATTGATGATGCAACTGTACAATAAAATAAACTAGCCCTTTAGAGGGAAGAATAACCCCACTCCTTCCCTAAAACCTCTTTTAATCAATTTTCCCAACGGTAACTACGAATTTCTTAAAACATTGAATGCTTGCTGCAGAAACGTATTATTTTTATTTACAATATCTTTTTGCGGGTAGTGTTCTGAGTATCTGCTCTAGATCGGAGATTAGAGAATGGAATTATAAAAGAAAACTTAATGAAGCTCTAATCACAAGTGTTTTGCTGTATGGAAGTCATCTATGGAGTCTAAGGTATGTAAATAAGCCTGAAAAAGCTTCTTTAACTTTCTATAAGCGACACTTTCGTTTAGCGCAGTGTACCACAAATTTTCTGATAAGATTGGAATGTGATCTTCTCCGTATTTCTTATTATATACTGAAGCTTGTCCTACGTTGGTTAGCGCATATTTTAGGTTTAGAAGAAGAGAGATATCCTAAAATTTGCTTTTACAAATGAAATGTTATTGGTGTGGTGTGTTGTAGTAGTTTGTGGCGTGAGCGGTTTTGTAAAGGGCTTGTGTGTATGTTTGAGAAAGAGAGAGAAGTATAAGAAATAAGTAAAAGATCATCACTGTTTTTGAAATAAATATATTATTCTCTAAGTGAATTTAAATACTTTACAATATCACGATTATTATGTTTATAAAATCAATGATTTATCTAGATTGAATGCAAAACTCTTATTTTTTAACTTATGACTGGCACTGATGCTAAGATAGCGATTCCTGGTACAAGTGTTCTGATTGAATGTCTAATGCAGACTGTCTTGAAAGAATGCCTTCTCTTGCTAGTTCAAATCCACTCCTTTGAGAAGGGCAAAAGACAAAAGTGACTCAGTTCTATGAACTCTTCTTGTAACGGTAGTCTTCTACCTGGGTGTACCCTTTTTGCCAGGGAGTGTTAGAATATTCTTCATAATTTCGATTTTTTCAAATAAAATATAGTTCTGGCATCCATCACACAAACTACTGGAGTTATCTAACGCTGGATTTAAGGACAATAAATATAATTGGTTGTTATAATCAATTGTATAAATACAAAATCAGTTGTTAGAATCAAAACATAGTCACTACTATAATAAGATATATAATTCTAAAATAAATAATCCTTTTTATTTATCTCTCAATCTGCCGTTGGTTTTTACCAGTATATTGGCACAGATGAGAACCTCAGGAACTTATATATTGAAGTTAACCATTGATTCTACTTCTACTGTAATAGATCAAAAATTAGTTTGTAAGCTCTGCAATTTAAATTTACCCGAGAATTTAGAACATATTTTGATTGGTTGCCCTGTTTACTCGCTTCTTAGAAAATATTTTAATATCGGTACAAATGAATTTTGGTAAGTTCCAAACAAAAGTGAAATATTTGGTATGTAAACTTGTACTTTACACTTGAATGTAACCTCTACATTAGGTATCCTAAAACAATTACTGAAATAAAAAATATTTATAATTTTATTTATTATATTTTGAAATTTAGGCAAATTTTGTTGAATTAAACTAATAATATTAAAACTTAATAAATATTATATTAATCTGTTTAGTTTTATAAAAATAAGTTTTGGGTTGAAAATAAAACACGTATTTGTATGAAGTATGACCATTTTAAATTTTATATAATTGTAAAGTAAAATTTTGTTTTTATTTTTGTTTGATTATTTCTTAGTAAGAGATTTGTTTTGTATATTCGAAACTATTTGTTTATTCATTTTAAGCAGCCACAACTTTCTATTACAATAAACATTGTATTATTTAATTTCTATCCAGCTTTATTTTCATTTTTTAGATCTTGTATTTTTTATATTTTTGTACTTATCTTTTTATTTATTTTGTATTTTTTCTAATTTTTTTCTATTCTTTTATGGTTTTAGATTTTGTATGCAACTCTCCTCCCTACTCCTCTGTATGGGGCTCGAGCCCCTTGGACAAATAAATAAATAAAGAAATATTTTTTTTTTTTTGGAGTTTGGGTGTGTCAGTCACACAGTAAAGATCGTCTCTGTAAAAACTGTTTTTTATCCATAGTTCTAGTGATTCAATCGTAGTGAAACTTTCACAGTTAGTAGTTTTTTATTTGAACAATGAGCTGGTGAAGGCAAATTTTAATTACCTCAAACAGTGCGAATATTACAGGTAAAAAAAGACAATCATTAACTTTAATATATAAAGTTTGTGTTAACTTGTGCTCGTACTGTGTGGAGGGGGCACATTATCTTGCAGTGAGTATAGTGCAGATGTTTGTTTACTTGCCTGCTCTGGTTTAAAGTACTGCTCAAAGAGCATTTGTTTATCTCATACTTATTTCATTTATTCATTTCAACAGCTAATTCTGACGAATTTTTCATCAATTTAAAATTTTCTTTGACTCAGATTTCTATTAAATTGAATTTATTTTTTTAAATATTTTCGATACTAGCATTTAAAAGTTGGAAGTTGCTATTTCTTAAACAAGAAATAAACAAAAAATTATTAACAGTAAAAAATAAATATATATAAATATTTAAAAAAAAAAAAAAATTAGAGAGTAGAACAAAACAACAAATAATAATTTCTAACATGGTTGATAACGCCCCTAATTCTGAGAAAGAGACTGATCTTCGTGCTATATATAACCTAATTGCTCAAGTTCAGGAAGATGTTCGTAAAGGTAACGAACAAACTGCAATTTATAAAACTGAACTGGAATCTGCGAAAGATAGAATTACCAAACTAGAGAACTCACAACGAGTAACTGAAAATACTCTGAGTTCAGTTCGTCAGTGTGTAACAATAGTAAATGATATTAGTCGTAAGAATAATATTATTTTGCACAATTTGGCTGAGTTACCAAATGAAAATATGGAATTACTATTAAAGGAGGTTCATAAATTGTTTACTGAAGTTATGCATGTTTCTATCAGCTTGACTGAGATTGATTCAGTTCGCAGGTTAGGAGTCGAAAGGCAAGATAAAGCAAGACCTTTAGTGATCAAATTTATTTGTTTATGGCGAAAATATGAAATTCTGAGAGCAAATAAAGCACTGAAAAACCATAATTTAAGTGTAACTGAAGATTTTTCTCCAAATGTAAGGTCTATAAGAAAAAATCTTATTCCTTTTCTTATTGAAGCTAGGAAAAACAACCTCCGCGCCTATCTAAGAGTAGATAGGCTGCTGATTGATGGTTCTCTATACACATTGAAAGAACTTCAAGCTCCTAGCACTGCCAAGTTATCTCTTGAGGAGTGTTTTGGCGATACAAAAGTGAAGGATAAGGAAAAAAGGAAACTCAAAGAGGTGGATCAAGAGAGTAAACAGTTAGAGAAGAAGCAGGCTTATGCTGCCAGACTGGAGCAGTTCTCTTACAGATTGAGATAAAGTCTATTGAGGACCCTTCTAGAGCCACCACTAGTAAACAGCTTCCGTAGCAATCATCGAACACTGGACTGAACTACCGGCCTGACACTGGATCTTCTAATGGTGATTATCTTTCAAATGTGAATATAATTATGTGGAATATGTGTGGTATTAAAAATATTGCAGAAATCTCACATGAATACTGTCAGAATTACTTAATTTGTTTATCAGAAACGCATGTTGTTGGCGATGTTCTTAGTTCTGGTCTCCCCTCTCCTCTATCTAACTGTAAAATTATTACTTCTTCTGCAATTCGACAAAAATCGGTAGGTAGAGCGAGTGGAGGTCTGCTTTGTTATATTGCGGCGATGTGTTTGATGTAGAAGTTATTGAAAAATGTGAACACTGGTTGTTTGTTAAAGTCAATACGTTCTGCTCCAGTTTCATTTTAGGTTTCGTATATCTGAGCCCATCTTATTGTTTAACCACTTTGGTAGAAATGCTGGAAGACATCGTAAGTTTCATACAAAATAGTTTTGTAAATTATCCTTTCTTTCTCGGTGGAGATTTTAACTGTCGGGTCTCCGATTGTAACACGGTGGATGAGCATATATTTGAGGGCACTAGTCTTTGTGCAGTGCAGAGGAGTATGGACAGAGTGTACAACGCCAGAGGTAAAATATTACTAGACTTTTTAAATTCTTTTTCATTTATAATTATTAACGGTAGATCTCTTAGCGACGTACAGGGTTCGTTCACATTCTGTAGCTCTGTGGGTAAATCGACTATTGATTTGGCATGTTGCGGAATAAAAGATCTGGGTTTTATTTATGATTTTGAAGTGCTACTAAACATAATAACTAAAGATCATTTCCCTATCAAATTAAAGTTAAATTTAGCTTGTAAACTTATGACACAGAAAAACGTTCCGAAGCCATCTAAAGGTGTAGCCATTAGATGGGATGCTGATAAGGCTTCTACTTTTAAACTAGAACTTAATAACAAGAATCTCGATTCACCGGAATTCCTTTCCGGCAGTGTTGATGAACTTCACGAAAGTTTTATGGCGGCAATTAAAGAATCTGCTATTGATGTGGGGATGTTGAGAACTAAGTATTTCTCACAGCCAAGCTTCAGTCATCGTGCCGATTATAAACCCTGGTACGATATAGAATGTCGTGAACAAAAAAAAGTTGTTAAAATTAAACTTAAAGCTTGTAAGTTGGACGGTTTTTCCGCAAGTACCAGCTCGGATTACTTAAACTCAAAAATGATTTATAAGAGATTGGTTAAAATGAAAAAACAGAACATAGTTGATCTTCTATCTAAGGTAACTGATTCCAAAAGCTTTTGGTCAGTAATAAATAAATATAGAAAACGGTTTAGTACCCATGGCATAATTTCAACGTCAGAATGGGAACTGTTTTTTAGCAATATATATCCCCCAAGAATAGTAGATATCTGTCAATACAATGATGTGTTAAATCCAATATTGGATTGTTTCATATCTTATGAAGAATTAGTTTCAGCCATAAATGTCTCCAAAAGAAACAAATCTCCTGGTAGTGATAACGTATCTTATGAATACTTTCAAAATCTTCCCGAAAGATGGCTGTATAAACTGCAATCGCTCTTCAACAGAGTCTTGGAGGAGGAAAGAGTTCCCAAATCCTGGGCAGTAATGCGTGGAGTAATGCTTCATAAGAAAGGCAGTGCCTCTGACCCTTTAAACTACAGATGTATTACCTTGGCTAACTGTATTCTTAAGCTTTTCACTCAAGTCTTAAACCATAGACTTCTTTCATGGGTTGAGGCGGCAAATGTCCTTCCTGAGTGTCAGTCTGGTTTCCGTGCGCATCGTGGCTGCATTGACAACATCTTCACTCTTAACTCAATTATCCAGCTCAATCTGCGCAGAAAGTCCACAACTCTGTATGTTGTGTTTGTTGATTTTATGCGTGCCTTTGATTCAGTCTGTCATTCCCTGTTGTGGAGCAAATTGTTTTCACTGGGACTGAGTGGGAAATTTGTTAGGATCGTTCGTCATTTATATAAGAATGCAGTGATGAGAATCAAATGTGGGGAGCGTTTGACTGACGACATAAAAATTACACAGGGTGTTTTGCAGGGAGAAACTCTCAGCCCTATACTGTTCTCACTTTTTATAAGTAATATGGAAGAATTCTTCAGGTCTAATGGTGCCTTTGGTATCAACTTAAGTCCAGGTTGTGATGTTTTTCTGCTTATGTATGCTGACGACTTGGTAATTATTGCTGACTCCCTTACAGACGCGCAGAAGAAAATGGACTTACTTCATAAATATTGTCAAGTTAATTGCCTGAAAGTTAATATAAATAAGACAAAGCTTTTAAAGATATATAGAGGTAGACCTAAAAAGACCCGCAAATTATATTATAATAATCAGGAACTAACAGAGGTGTCGGAATACAATTATCTTGGCTTACTTTTTAGTAACTCTGGTCTTTTTAACCGAGCCATAAAGGTATTTTCCTGTAGGAATAAGTTATCGATTGGAACGGTGCTTGGTATTTGTGCCAAAATTAAAGTAAGATCCTGGGAAGCAAGACAAAAACTGAATGAGGCCACAAGTTTGAGCTCTTTGTTGTACGCTGCGCCAGTCTGGGCACATGACTTCATTGAACAATTGGAAGCCTATCAGCTATCATTTTATAAAAGATTGTTGCAACTCTCTAATACCACCCCCCACTATATGGTCAGGTTAGAGGTTGGCTCACAACATATAGGTGTTACTGTTCTTAAACTCATCTTTAAATGGATCCTAAAGATTTTAAAAATGGATTATTCTCGTTACCCGAAACTTTGCTTCACAAAATTGTTGAATCTCGATAACGTGGAAACTGCTCCGGGGAAGTATAACTGGATATCGCGATTTCGTCAATTGTTGGAGGGTATCGGAGCGTATGACCCATTATTTTTTAGCGACCCCGTTAAAATTAAAACACAACTACATCTTATTTTGGTAAAATTTAGCAACTCTGTTAAACTAAGAGACCTGGATTGTGTAAACCAACGCTCCTACAATTTATTTTATAGAAACATAGTCACTCCACAGCAATTTAATAGTTATCTTCATTATAGCATCCCCATCGCTTTCCTTAGAACACTGGCTCAGTTACGTACCTCTGGCAAATATACTGTCAAATTAGCATATAATAATTGCACCGTGAGATTGGATCCTCAAATTAATTGCTCGATATGTAATCTACAAAAACCTGAGAATTTATTTCATTTTTTAATTGAATGTCCTATGTATCATTCGGCTAGGTTACATTATTTGCCAATGTACTCGAATTTTAATGAAGGTAATTTTTATTCAATTTTTTTGTCGCCCAGTATCTGGGAAATTAAAAATATTACTTATTTTGTTCGAACAGCTCTGAAGATAAGAGCGTTTATTTGTAATGAGTAACTTTAATTTATTTTTTCTCTAGATGATTTTGTAATTCCTTTTCTTTTTATTATATAATTTTATCTAATTTCTTTCTGGGAAAAAAAAA
>JAAEAF010005523.1:0-34929 GCA_011037195.1 Triatoma infestans
CCAATTTAGTACTAATCGCTAAGTTCACCAAAATCCCTAGTAACTAGCCGCAAAATTTCTGTGCCACCTCGCGCACACAATACATAACAAAACAATACATTGAATCTTTTGATATTATTCTCAATCTATCACACTTCTTAACTCTACATACTACACCACATGTAAATGTTATATGTAAGAATTTTGTTAGTCTTAAGAACAAAAATATTGAAGTGTATTCATATATTTAATTCAGTTGTTGCAATAATGGACATATTATTTTTGTTTCAGCACTGAAAACTCTCGTACCTCGAGTTATAAATTTATTTAACCATTTGATATTTTTAATTATTGTATTGTATATTTTAATATTTTTAAATAATAATTTTCAATTTATTTTATTTTGCAGAAACCAAGATGAACATGTAAACTTCAGAGACATTTTCCGTGGTACCCTGCTTCATTTTGTGGTCATCGACCGGTTTCGGGGCGTTGTCGCCCATCTTCAGGATGGCGCTTTTCAGACAGTGTGGGCCACACAGAACTCGGTACAGAGACTTAGTTTCACACTAACTGAGGTGTATTTTTAAAATACTAAACTCTTAAACTAGGTAAAGGGATGTGGCCAGATGGGTGGAAAACACGTGTTTGGGTTGTTAAAGGGCAAATTCTTTTCTTACAGTGGACGCGGGGGTCTAATGTTTAAACTCTGTTGTTGGAGGGAGACTTACTTTACAATTAACTAACCAAAATATTAAGAATATACAAAAAATAAAAAGTAAGATACACAAAATAAATCTAAATAAAATTAAACAACGATTAAACTAACATTTTAAAATTCATTCATTCGTTTAAAACTGAACGATTTTTTGTATAATTAAGTTAAGTTTTCCAGTTCCAAAGAATTAAGAAATTCCAGTCATTCTTTCTCTTTTTCACGCAACCCTCACATGCTCGCAAGCATGTATACCTAATTATGTTTTCTTATATAATTAAGTTTTTTATTATGCATCCCACAAACCCCACAAACTTTGTGGTCGATGACCACAAAATGAAGCAGGCTACCACGGAAAATGTCTCTGATGCTTTCCAGCTCTGCGGAACCAACCACCACAACAAACATGTAAACTTGTTTGATATTTCAGATGTAATGTATTTAACACTGTTTAATTAACAATTTTTTTTTCTGTTCCAGCGACGACGATTTTAATCCAGAAATTAAGAATTTTTCAAATATTTGACATTGATTTAGTATAAATTTTTGTACATTATATACTTTTTATTAATAATTGCTATTTTTTTTTTTTTTAGATTTAATTATGTAAAGCATTATGCCTATATTTGTTGAAATTATTGAGACATATCCATAATATCTTTATGTTAGCTTTAAGAATTTTTTTTTTTATATATAACCACTCTTTTGCAGATGCCAAACTCTTCGTGCGTCTGTACAGTGCTGTGCATGAATATGTACTGCATGCGTAGGATAAGGGCAGGAAAAGTGCTGTATTGCAAGAAACTGAAATTATCAATAATGGATTTATGTACAATTTTAAAATTCGGTCCGACTATCATTATGATTCATTTTTCAGATACCCAGATGCTACCAAAGGAAAGACTTCACCTTCTCATACCCTTTGGCGATCGCACACTCCTTGCTCGCTTATTAAACAAATATAGCTATAATTTTTTTAAATATATTTGTGTATGCATGTGTTAATATGTTTGAATACTTAGACTTTTTTTTTTTGTCCATATAGAGTCAATTCAATAAAGTACCATGCATCCCTACAGTACCATCACTCAGAACCTACATTGAGCTGCCTTGTCTACCCTGCCATTACACTCTGCATCAGCAACACACTCTCACTCGCCAAGCAGTGTATCGCCTTCACCTACCACCACAAAACGACTCCACGTCCACTCAAGCAGCGTTTGCTCCAGAAGAAGATGCCTATAGTGTACTGTACACAACTACTTTGCAGAGGTTACACACACGCCTCTCGCCTTACCAGAAGATAACTTTCAAGCCTCTACAACTGCAGATTACCTCCCAAATTTTTCGTGCCGAAAAATTTCTCCAGGAGGGGGGATAATAAAAGAAAGAAATAAAAGAAAATAATAGTTTTGAAAAATAGTTTAGAATATTTTATAGTATCAAAAATCTAATTTTGTTAATATTTTAAATGTATCTTAGTGCAGTGAAAAGAGTCAGGTACTGTAATTTGGGGTCATTGCTATTAGGGAAACAAATGCACAAAATTCCGTTAAATTAAAACAATGCTACTTGGCCAACTGTTTTGTTAGGGAGAGCATTCCTTCGAACAGTCTGCCCTCTGCCTACAAACAAGAACAGTCTGCATTCTGCTTCCAAAGCCAGAACACTTGCATCAGGAATCGTTCTCTAAAAATCAGTGACTGTTTCACAATATATTAATAAGTTAATATCTTGCAAGTAACTTGTAGTTATTATTTTAATATAATATATTTATTTTGAAAAACAGTGGTGCTCTTTTGATTATTTCATAATACTTCTATCTCTATCTTAAACATACATACAAGACCTTTTACTAAACCGCTCACGCCACAACCAACTACTACAAATACAGCACCACATCACAAACATTTCAAAAGAAAAGGAAAATAATAATATGGAAACAAATAAATAAAATAAGAATATAGTATGTCTTCTGATAAGATTGCCAGTTTTAGGTTAATGGCCTACATTAAAAACAAATTTGACCGCTTATTTCAGAGGACGATATCCCATTAGACCAAAACTTGGAACTTGTTTTCGCCTTGAAAACAGCGTCTCTGGGGGCAGCAGAAATTAAAATTCGCTGATTGTTTACCATCAATCTATTACACTTCAAACAGTTCCAATTTCAATACGAAAACCTGTTCAGACACCTTACGATCGTGTCTAATGTTAGAAATTTGAATTGCCACAGGTACTACATATGTTTTGGCTCCAAAGTATAATTAGAATAAATGTCGCTGAGAACACTGCTTCAAGTTAAATTTGAATCTAACATACAGTAGTTAGTTTTTGTAGAACAGATTGAAAATGGTTAAGCAAAATCCTATTGTGGAAAACTTGAGGCGAATTCTATTTGAATATTTAATTTGCGTCGTTCCGCCGTTATTTTTAGGTATTCATTTTAATTTTCGTACCAGCTGATTCTTTACTTTAGTTTTTCATTTTTAATTTCTATGTAAAAGGAAATATATTTTGTTTTTTATGGTTTTTCCAAAGATTGTTTTCGTTTCCAATAAAACTGTTAGCCAATTTCATACAGTCCAAAACCAAGGTTTCAGCAATATGGTCTGTGTGAGAACAAAATACCTTAAACAATTAAATAAAACCGCAGGCAGCACTAACATGTTGGTCATGTGTTCTGCAATCTGATATGAGGTATTGATAAACCGTTTAAGCGGAATTGAACTTTATTGATTTCTTTTAATTTCAGTTTTCCATGATTTTGTCAAAATTGGTTTTATCGATTTTCGATAAACTTCGAATAAGTCTATATACTTTTATTTGACACATTTCTCCAGAAAAATAATTTTTTGTCAAAACTGAACTATTCTTGAAATTCCACTTCAACATTGCCTAAGCTAATTAATTACTAAACTAAATATAAATTCCAATTCAAATTCAGATAAAGCTCGGGTTTACAGAAATGAAACCTTACAAAAATGGTGATTGGAATTTTATTGAAAACGACTATAATGTTTTTCTTTAACCATGGGCCGCAAACTACGTAAGATATAAAACATATTATCACTTCTATAATCTGAAATATTTTCCATGAAAAACTGTGTGTTCTGTACAATTTGCCGCATTAAATGTTATTAGGGTTAATGGTTAATGTTATTGACCTTGTCATCTGGACTATACTCTAAGTACATTCAAATGATTATCTGCCAAGGTGCCTAGCGCTTGTTACAATCTTGGAAAGAATTTTCACTAAAAGCATGTTCGCATTTTGCGATGAAAACTCTATTTCGGAAGTCTGACATATCGTAACACTTCCTTTTATGGAGTAGTAGTAGGAAATAGTCTGAAAAATTAGTAAGAAAAAATTTAACTCATTTAAATATCTAGATGTAAGTCGGTCTGAATTGTTCAATTATTTTGCAACTAATTGATGTTTAATTTATTTATCCCGTATTTTTTTTTAATCTAATTTTAGCTTTTTATTTG
The DNA here is from genome assembly GCA_011037195.1 of Triatoma infestans. Classification (NCBI taxonomy): domain Eukaryota; kingdom Metazoa; phylum Arthropoda; class Insecta; order Hemiptera; family Reduviidae; genus Triatoma; species Triatoma infestans. Next base: position 4,187 of record JAAEAF010005523.1, read on the forward strand.
TAGATCATTAAATGAGAATAATTACAATGCAAATATAATTGTTGTAATTAATTTGTTTTTTTAAATGCCTAATAAATGTTATAATTAATAACATTACAGGGAATTTTGCGGCCAAAAGAAATACGAACCATAAACAAAACATAACTAAATAGTTGTATTAATTTTTGAATTTTATAATTAACGAGTATTAATTTTTAGTGTTTAACATTTCATAATTATTTATTACACGGTAATTATTTGCTAAATAGTTTATGAGAATCCTGAGCTGAATTAATTGAATAAAATTGGTAATAAAATATTTGGCTGTGTTAGATTTTCGAAAACGGTTGCGCCATATCTTTGGGAATAAAATTTTTCTCTACAACCACGGCATATTCGCTGCCAAAAATGAAATCGTATTTTCTTACCACAAAGTTATTAGCCACTTTTTGTTGATGATGAAGGTTAATGTAACTAGATTTCATGAGGCGCAATGAGTTATTTATCTGATAAATATAGTGTGCTAAATCTGACTTTTCTAATGAATCCTCGGGATGCTAAAATCTGTCTATTTGTTTTAAACAAATGTTTGTAATCAATTTTTATATAGCTATTTTACATAAAGTGTTTGTAGTTCAAGTATATTTCATACTGGTTTGTTTGCGGGCAAACTATTTAGATGTGTTTTTCATTTTCTATGTATGAAACACACACTTCATCTTACATCAATTTTCATACAGTTAGAAAGGAATTATACTAAATTTCAAAGTATCGTTGGAATTGTATGGAGATAATTATGGAAACAATAAAATCAGTCATTAAACTGGTACTCACAAAATTATTCAAACTTAGATTTTTCATGAAAAAATAAGTTATACTTAATAACGTTTAGCCGGGAGGAACAATATAGTAAAGGATATGTACGTTTATATATATTTCTGATATATTGTTATTGATATTTAAGTAAACTGACTATTATACTTGGATGTTTTAGCTTTTTAAACAACATCTTTAGGCAGATAATGATTTTTAAATTGAATACCAAAGTTATAGTTATTATTTTCAAGGTTTTCATAATTTTGCGCTTCCCATACTCCAGGCACCAATAGTTTGTAATAAATTAATCAAACTAGATGACCAGTTAAAGAAAATCTTTATATCTGATAAATAATTTAATGAAATACTACGAAGTTTTTGCAAGCTGTTATCAGCAACAGTAAGTATTCTCAGCCCCCACGTTGAGAGTCCTACTGAAAATTTTCATATGAAATATGAACTGTTTCTAAGCATAAGAAATTTGAATAGGATTTTCTGTAATTGGTCGCAGTAGTAGTTCACAGCCCATATTTCAGAAGTGTAAAGGATTACACTTGAGAATAGTGAATTAAAAAATAATATTTTACTTTCCCACGTTATTGATTTATATGTCTTGAGGACTACCATGATTCGTGGGATGGCAATGTTTTCCCTGAAGAGGAACAGGATACCACTAAATAAATAAAGGAATGACTCTTTCTAGGACTGTCAGATTTTTACTACCTTCATTAAACTATACAATGGGAACCAGATTCGGATAAAGTGTTAAGTGTCTTGCTGATCAAGAACCGAAGAACGAAAAGAAAAACAAGAATACGAATTGCTATCTCGAAACACAAGAAATCAAAACGAATTAGAAAGAAAAAACGAAACTGATGAAATATAGCACCTACAGAAACATATGACTATTATTAATTGCATAGTGTTACAAGTGACAAGAGTGAAATAGTGACAGAGTGTTTCATTGTAACTATTAGCTGTTTTTATTTTTATTGGACCCCATTTATTATTAAAGAAATTAGTAAAGTGATGATCACTTTGTTTTACTTTTTTTTAACTTTTTATTTGTCATTTACAAACTGTACAAAATGGTACAATAAGTAAATATGGTAAGGGTGGTAAATGGCGTGAGTGGCTTGAATGGTGATCACCCAGTGATGATCTCCATTAGTCAACAAGGTGATCGCGAGGCCAACGTTGCCTCAGTCGCCTTCGGGAGTTGGAAGGAAGTGTGGTTGAGGATAAGTTAGCTGCTAATGGATTAGTATGTGTTGATAAGTTTTTGTGAAATTTATTGTATCGTGTTTTAGTAAGTTCGGTTATAAAAGGAATTTTGAGATCTTTATGTATAGTTAGGTTACTGACATTGAATGGAGCGTTTACAATGCGGCGGAGGATTTTAGATTGAAGAGTTTGTAATCGTTTGATATTAGACCGTTTAGCTGAACCGTTTAAAACTCACAAATTTTTAGTAACTTTCACATATAACCATCGGCTGAGATGTCTTGCTTTACTAAGAAGGGAAAAACAGTGATCATTGATTTGGTTTTATTTGTTCTCTTTATAGTCTTAACATTAAAAAGAAGAATAAATAATTGAGTAACATAAAAAATTAAAAATAAATTATAAATTGGAAATAATAATAAACAACTTAATTATAAAATAATTAGTAAAAACTGCATTGTAAAATTAAAGCCACAGTTATTGCTGTTTTAGATACTGTATGCGCTACTTTTATTGTATGTATGATATTTAATAAATGGATACTATTATTATTAATTCAACCTTCCATTAATGTTTTATATTTATTATACACTTAAAAAATATATTTATGTGATTTGTGTTTAGTTACAAAAATTTTGCATTGTAGAGCAAAGGTTTAGGACATTCAGATCATCGCTATTTACAAATATTTGGCGATTCATTTAATAAATTCTTCGATACTAATAATTTAACTTTATCTGGACGATATACTGTAATATATTTATTTGAAAAAATGATTACTAACAGACAGATTATGCAAATTTACAGAAATAAATACCTAAATAAATGCTCTGGGAAGGGAGAAATATTTCAGGTGTTTGAAAGAGAATTATAATTAGTCCAAACCAGAACAATCACATATATTTGTTACTATCAGACTAATGTGTGTAATTTGTAGTAGAATCATCAGGTGGCCGATCATGACAGTTTTTCTTCTAACATAAGTTCACAAGTTAATTAATGACCTCTATTATCAATTTCACTGTACGAGGAATACGTTGGCCTGAGTATATAGTATTATTATATAAATTCTCCTCTCTGCTAATTCTATGACCAACTCTGGCGTTGAAATATTATTATGAATTTATCAAAGAAATCGAGCAATTTTGTAGAAAACTAGGGGAAGCTGATAAAAAATCCCTTCAGACAATAAGGAATCCATTCGGATTTACAGGATACGTCAAGTTTGAACTATCTGAGATTATCAAGCTGTTAAGTTTTCAGTTATACCAATCACAAACATATAAAAAATTTTCATGTTCAAAACATGTATTTCTCGGAAATACTTAACGAAAATCTCTCTCTCTGCAATTCCGCAAGAACAAAAAACAAAAATACCAGAAAAAAAAATTCTTACCCTGAAAATTTGAAGAGATATAATGTTTGCCGAATGACTGAAAGCAGAGAAATCTGTACTGGATAGAAATAATTAAGTAGCTCTGCTTGCCATACAATATGGGAATCAGGGTCTTGAATGCCTGACTGACATTTATAAGGAGAGGCGCGTAGTAAAATTTATAACTTGGAACATGCGCATTAAATTTGTTGAGGGTGTTCCTTCTCAACCTTCACTGGTAGTACACTCATAAAACCACAGTCATAATTGAACAGGTAGTGATAGAGCATATAAACTTTCCCATTCTAAGATAGCCCTTGAAGAAGACAAACAATGTTTGTCGAAACGTCGGGTTATTAATAAAAAACACTTCAAAAATTTTTGGTGTTTTCTTATGATACCCCCTGGCCGATCAGCCAACTAACAGATTCATCTGATCATTTCTAACAGCCAACAATTGCTACAATTGGATGTAATAAAGTTTCCTGTTTGAAAAATATGAAGCCAGAAGAAACTTCTAGCAATATACAACCGTCATGGGCACAAGAAATTAAGGTAATGATGGCAAATATTAATGAACAAATAGCTAATGTAGCAACAAAGGATGATATAAATATATTGAATGTAAAAATGGATAAAATTATGGTTGAGCATGATAACATGAAAGTAGAATTATCAGCTATTAAAGAAGAAAATAAACAGTTGAAAGAAAAAATTCTTGATTTGGAAAATAAAAATAAAAGAAATAATCTAATATTCAGGGGTATTCCTGAGAATAGTAATTATGAAGGTGCCATTAGAGATGAATGAGTAGTATATGTTTGCCGATTCTGGGACAGATTTTTGCTCCCTCACCTACCCCCCTCGCCTTCTACCTTCCAACCTTCCCTGTCCATGATCCACCACCCCCCTCACCGCCCTAGTTACCCCTCTCCCACCAAATGACCCCCTCCCCTCCCCCGACCTATTCCCAACTTTTCCCCCACCCCTCCCCCTCCCCTTTTCCTGTAGGCGAAGAAATATTAAAAATTAATTTTTTTTTTTGCTTAGGTCAGCAAAAACGATCTCACAACCTTCGTCATCCAAGTCCATCACTTACACCACTCAGCTATAGTGGTAACTTGGCAATAGTAGTTTTCTTTAGATCCTTATACCTCACCCCACATACTTCTCCCTCATCTCTCTCATATCCTTTCTCTCTCTCTCTCTCTCTCTCTATAGATATATAAAATATATACACAGAGACTTAAAGAGAGGCTCTGCCCCACGTACCCCAGGCCAGGGTTCATTAACCTGTATTTTTCCATTCATACAAAAGTTCATTAACCTCTATGTATGCACAATGTTTGCAATATAATTTCTAATTAGAAGTATTTTTCCATTCGTACAAAAGTCTTATTCTTTAAGATAAAAATCTATTTATCGATAAGTATATTGATAACACCTATCGAATCCAGTATATGATTATTATCGATTTTATGAGTCACTCACTTAATAAATTCTGTAAGTTTTTTTTTTTTTCGTTAGATCTGTACTTTGACGATGCAATTGAATGCCCTAAGATTTTTAGCACATTTTAAATTCTTATGAAATAAACACACAAAAAAAAAATTATTCCATCAAATATATATTGATAACACATATTGAATCCAGTGTATTGATTATTATCGATTTTGTATGAGGCAGTCACTTCTGTAAGTTTTTTTTGGGGTAAAACATTTTTAAAAAGTTAGAAAGCGTATTTAAGATAAATCTATTTATCGATCAATTATATATCGATCGCTTCCCAGTATATGTTGATTATTATTGATTTTTATGAGGGAATCATTTCTGTAAGTTTTCTGGTAAAACATTATTAAAACTAAAAAAAAAAAAAAGTGTATAATAATATCTTAGAACAAATTAATTAGAGAAAGGAAAAATCTTAGTATTTAACCTGGAGAACTAGTAGTTTTTATACGATTAATAATATATATTTTTTACCATTCTCTCTTGCGCACCAATTGTATAGGTATTAATGGAAAAACAAACAAAAAACAATCTTGATTCAAAATAACTTATTATTTATTCACTTAATTTTTTACAAGATATGATTGATAATATAAAGCATGTTTCGATAGCGTATTTTTTTTTTTTTTGTAATAGACATTTTTGAAAAATACATTCGTATAACGTACAACTTTAGTTCTTTTTACCACACACTATCTAAAGTGATTATTTTCTCCCCCACTAATCTTTAAATAAACAATTTTTATTCATACATTTAATTTTACAAGATATGATTGACGACAATATAAAGCATGTTTCGATAAATTATTTTTGTAATAGACATTTTGAAGAAATACATTCGTATAACATACATCACATAGTTCTACACCACCACCACATTGGCACCATATAAAATTTCTCTCCCACTAATCTATAATTAAACAATTTATTTATATATTTTAGTTATACAATATTATTATTATTATTGAAAATATAAAGCATGTTTTTTCGTTAGTTTGTTGCTGTTGTAATAGACATTAGTTTCAACACCATTTAAAAAAATTTATTGTTTTTCCTAATCATTAATCTATTTGACTGATACCATAATGCAAGTTCAATACCCTGAGCTTTTGCACATTTTAAATTTTTATTATTATGAAATAGACATTTGAACATATTCTTAAAGTTAACAATTTTTGGGCACCCAAAGTCTTCTAAATTAAGAATACAACTGTTGGGAAGATATTGTTTTATAAATTGTAATTTCTCTAATCCTTTAATTAGTACCTCATCATAATCGGACAATGTTGACTGCAGTATGTATGGTAAATGATAGTATGGAGTCAGTCCATCTTTCCATGCTAGCCCATGAAAATTATTGGTTAGCCATCGGTTTGCAGGGAGAGATTGACAACTTGAAACCCATGCAGGTGGTGCCAAAATCCAATGTGATGTAGATCCGGTTTCCACATCTACAATTGCCAATTCTTTCACAACGTATTTCCTCCAAGTTGGATCTTGAAGAGCTTGGAAATCCACTACTGCTGCTAATTTCTTCATATTACGTTCTAGAAAAAAAATAATAATAATAATAATTGAAACACAACAAATATTTACAGAAAATCTCTAAGAAAATTACTAAGTATTAAAGAACAATAAATCATTACACATACATTATACAAACTCTAAATCGAATTTTTGTCCGTTAATTCCCTTATAGATTAAGAACATTTTATTTTCCGTTGTGTTATATTCATCATTATATCTTTTAATCAACTCCTCAGTCAAAATATTACTGTAGCGTTTTGGGAGAAAAACTTTTGTAGGATAATTATCATCTATATTAAAAAATTCAGTCGATGGTTGAATCAAATGTGCTATCGTTGTCTGACCATATCGAGTGTTCATTTTTTCGAATTTACATACTTCATGTGGAACACCAATCATTAAGTCACACACTTTATTAATTGAACCACTATGCTTATTGCAGCCGTTTAGATAAACCTTTAGTAGATCCATTATAAAAATAACAAACAGTACCTAAATATAAAAATTAAAATAATTAAAATAAAAAAAAATAAAAAATTAATAATAATCTATTATAGAATTACAAGTATTTAAAAGTAACACTTACCTTAGTTATGGATAATGATGATGAATGATCAATGTACAGTAGATCTGAAAAATAATAATAACAATAATGACAATAATCAAAGATAGTACTGGAAAATAACTATTTTCTTTTTATATATCTATCACATATAAAGAAGACAAAAGTAAAAATAAAAAAATTATAAATTATTAATACTAATCTATTATAGGAGTATTTAAAAGTAACACTTACCTTAGGTTATTGATAATGATGGTGAATGATCAATGTACAGTAGAACTGAAATAATGACAATAATCAAAGATAGTACTGGAAATAACTATTTCGTTTTTATATATACTATCACACATATAGAATACAAAATAAAAATTAATTATAAATGAAATTATAAGTAAAGTAAATAACAAAAGATCTAAAATACTCACCGAAGAAGAAGAAGAAAAAGCAGAATGCAGATTAATTGAAGAGTGATAGATCACTAATTAAGTAACGGCATTTTTATATTCATTGTGACGTATATATTAACCCCCACTTTTGTCATGCGTTCTCTCTCTCTCTTAAGTAAAAGAGAAGGTATACCCATCAGCTGCAAAATATTAATGCTGGATTCTATCTTAAAAATAAATAAAATAATTTTATTGTTGTTGTTAACCATTGGTTAAATAGTTGCTCTAAGAATTTCCAAAATTTCAACTATGATTTTAGGTGATGATTATGAAGTTATCAAAACAAAACAAAAACAAAAAATGGTTGGCTAACTGTTAAACAATTTGCAAAGGAATATGTTGAAAGAGATCCTAATCTTAATTTTAAACAATGCTTTTGGTCAAAAACCTAACCAGATTTGCGACCCCCGATAGATGTCTCGCATTAAAAGGAGCTGTACTTGATTTATTTTTGGAAATAGTGGGAGTCTTGTCACTGTAGTGAATTGGTTTTGGTCTTTTTTGCATTCAGTTGTAAACGCGAACACCACCATGACAAATGAACTTGGATTGCAGCTTACTACAGCTTTTTCTCTCAACAACAACTCCACTAAAAGGCTAGTAACTGGACTTTCCCAAGAAGGTGTACCACTTGCAGCACTGAAGGTAGCGAAAAAGAAAGTCATCTATTTAAGTGAAGAAGATTGGTCAACGTTTCAGTCTAGCAGCAGGCAAATATGTGATAATTTCTTCAAAGAAAAGAGGAAAAACGAAGTAATCACTGATATAATTACTCTCCAATATTCAATTATCTCTTTTGAGAAATCTACACACAAAGTGATTGCATTCAAAGGGAAACCAACATGGTTAGAATCAATTCTTAATTTTCAACCTCCAAAGATTACTCTTATGAGAAATGAATACTTTAAACTGACAAGTTTGTATGAAGATGTATTAAAGCAGTTTAGTTATTTAAGAAAACTTTACAATCCAGTTGTATTGACATATTCTGAAGAAAAAAAAAATAAATCTATTTTTGATAACTATTTTGTTTTTGTTTTTCATTTTTTAACCTATCATCTTATTGGGGTAAAAGAAACAAAAAAATAAATAAATAAATAAAATCCACTAAAGTTGATAAATTTTTCAATTAACACTTAACTGATGGTTTTTATAGATAAGAAACAAGGCTGCAGAGTTGCTTTCGTCTACCTAAATTTCAAGTAACCGTAATAAGGTGATAGAATAATTTAATTTTTGTTTATTTGTTTTTTGACGAGCTGGAGATTATACCATTACTTAACGAGTAATCATAAATTTGCTTGTATCAAGGAGAATACAAGACAACTGTAACAATGATTAAAAATGTTATTTATTAACTCTATTAAGTGTCCAGATGCGTGGCTAAAACCAACTATTACATAATCTTTTGGGGAAAAATAGCATGGTAGCAATAGCTGGAGGTTCGAATTCTAATTTTTTTATTTTTGGACAATTTAGACCAATCAATACATACATTCAATAGTTATACATATACGTTTACTTATTTATTACAACAATTTTTTTTTTTTTTATTCCGTTCAAAGTCATCGCAGAATTAATATCAGTAATTTTCCATGGAATCAAGTAACATAATGGGAATGTTGCAAGCATTAAATATGTTTTTTTCTGAGAGATCATGTATGTTCTTTGTTTCTCACAAAGGTTTGTTGTTTTTTATAGAAATATCATGTTATGCTGATTGTTAATTTAACATACCACAGTAGTCTGTCATATCTGGTTTATATGAGCAACGTAATAGAAAAAAATATTTCTATTTATTTAAATGTTAAAAAAAAATTATTGTGTTAATTGCGGTAGATGTATTGCCTTGGGGATTTGGTTAGGTAAAAATATAAATACTTAGGGCAAAATCACTATACACAGCAAAAAAAAAAAAAAAATATGATGGAAGTAAAAATCAATTTGTGAAATAACCAAGAAAACACAGTTAAGATAATACATTACGCACTTTCTTCTTTTACTTTCAACTGAATACGAATTAATCATATAAGACAATCGCTATTAAAGAAGTACATAGCATATTAGGTACTAAAACATACTTAAGCTATCGTATTGTGGCTTGCAATAACAATTTTGCTAGTAATTTCCAATATACTTTTCATAAATAAATAGATGACTTACCTGTCTCTAACTTACATCGACCTGTCTGAACAAGTAATAACTTGCTCTAGTGTCTTACAATGTTCTATTTTTTCTATATTACAACTGGTACTTAAAGAGTGGCTCTGCCCCACTGGCTAGAGTACCCCAGGCTTACGCATTAGCATAAGAATGGGAGGAAATTTGTATTCTACTAAATGACGTCATGCCATTGAATTGGAGGGTGGGTGTTACGGATAAGAAATTTTATGTGATTGAGGGACTACATTAATCACTTGGTGTATTCCCTTCAGACTAACAAGGTAAATATATTTCTCATTTCATCCATTTTATTTTATTTTATTATTATTATTTTTTTTTTTTTTCTTGTAATGGCTATTAGTTACTGTAAAATGTTAATTCTATTTCAGGAACTTTATGGAAGTCAGTTGTATATGAACATACAAACTATTGCAATTTAGTGGGTAATTCATTTTCATAAAAAATGGAAGAATGGGCTCGCATTATATCACACCCTCTCTATCAACAATTTCTAGAAGATTTCTCGAGATGCACCTTAGAAAAACCGGGAGCAATTCAGTATATGAATTTATACAATGATATAAAAGAATTGGAAAAGTTATCTAAAGAATATGTTGTTAAAAGCAAGTATAAAGATTTCCATTATGTAAATTGTGTTTGGTCAAACCCAGAGTGTAAAGAAGGACCTGATACGTGTAGATGTTGCAATATTTCTGGTTTGTATTATTCTATTATTAACAAATTATGTGAAATTTACAATGGTAATTTTATTGAAATGATGAATAAACTAACAATAAATAATTGAATATGTTATTAGAAAGATTGCAGATTATATTTGTAGATCAATTTGTTTAAGACATTTAGAAACAAAATTAATTGTTATAAATACATAGAACTTATTTGTGTGATGAAAAAAAATAAATAAATAAATAAATTTTTCTTATTGTAAATACATTTGACAGGAGACTGGTAAATAATTACAAGACTGGTAAACTGGGATTGTACATTTTTCGGTTGCGGCTAAATCATTATTTTGCGTACCTTACCAAAACCAAACCTTTGCCTAATTTTGTCTACGTGTAAACCTAAACCTACTACACAAAACACCCCGAGGACAGCCGAACTACAGAGCCGAAAATGGTCGACCAGTCCTTATTCGTCGGCAGAGACAACATGGGCTCTCACAAAGTGTTAAGTGTTTCTCAGCTCTATGGAAGATACAGACCCGTTTTGCGACAATATAATGCTTGTTAAAATATGTGCTTTGGAAGACTGCTATGGAGATGGAAAAAACCTAATTGTTTAGAAGGAAAAAAAAAAAAAATAACAACCCAGTATGTATACCATACAAAGTCGAGTTGTCAGATGTAAAATTGGAGAATCAGCTGAAAAAATTGCAAGAATTATTTAAACCGACTAAAAGAGGAAGATTACTACCTAATGGATTTGGATATAATACAGGACTTTGCTGGAATATTTAATAAAACAGAAATGGGTAGTTATTTAACCAATAACTTTAACTTTTGCTACCAAGGAGAGTATAAGAACGAGTGTAATGTAATTTGTGGATAGCGATAAAACAGTTGTGTAAGAACTGTTTAACTTGGTTAACTTCTATCGCAACAGTTAAAATATGCAATAAGTTTATTTGTCAAAATAACAAGTCAGGGTGTTAATAAGAAAATCGGCAATTATATTACAGATTTTGTAAATTGTTCGGATACAAGATTAAAAGAAACATTTTCGTCTACTTCTACCAAAGAACATGGTATTACAAGACTAGAAGCTACAATTTATAACTACTGTATTGGAAAATTATTACAAAGCAACCGACGATATGTACAACCCTCTGGAAGACTGTTTATCCCTATTGGAAAGTAGTAAACGTTATTTCCGTCAAGCTCCAATGTTTTGTTTTGCAAAAGATGTGGACAAGGCTAACAGACACTTTACAGAACAGTTGTTGCCTTGTATTTAATAATTTGTTACAGTATGTATATTGGGCGAATAAGAACACACGAAAGTTGACTGGTATACATTTAAACCTACCGGAAAATACCAAGAACAGAGAGAAAAAAAAAATGATAAATTATGTTGTTTCGACATTTCGTTTTAACTCTCTACCAATTAATTATATATTATATTGTAGAAGATTGTGTAAACAAAGATATTGTACAGATTGCGCAAAAATGTTACATTAAAAACGTTGGGGAAACGTATTTCCCAAAAACTGGAACACTTTTTTCTACCATACCAGGAAGTGTAGATATCGAAAAGACAGGATTGGTCTCTACCAATAATGTAATTTTTTTTCATGTCTTAACGGAAGAGAGCTAACATAACCAACACGCTATTGCCATATACAGTAAAAGAAATAGAACTCCCACCTCTAATGTATGTACCATATGCAAAGAAACGACACTTAGTTGTGCAAAAATGTTACATTAAATGCGTATTTCTCAAAACACTGGAACACTGTTTTATACCATACCATAGATATCGAAAAGACAGGATTGGTACCATGTCTTACGGAAGAGAGCCGGTAGGCTATTGCCATATACAGTAAAAGAAATAGAACTCCCATGTATGGGTAAAGAAACGACACTTAGAACTAGGTGGATTTAAAAAGAAGGAAGATAGACTATATACAGAAAAAACTACAGAAAGAGGAATACAAGCAACTGGTGGAAAACGAGTTGACAGAATTTAAAAATATTAAACCACATTGCAAAACTTTGGACACAACTGGTGTTTACCGTAAACAACAAAAGAACTTTTATATATGCAGAAAAAGAAGAGTGCAAGAACTAAAAGGGTACCACAAAAACAAAACAAAAAAAAATAGTGCCTATTCTAATAAAGAAAATGGTTACATTATAATACCGAAAAATGGGTTGGATATAATTTCCTCACCTACCGAGAGAAACCATTTTTAACATTTACTGGTGTAACAAGTTACAATGGACACTCGTTTGCCAAAATAGAGAAGATGGAATTTTGCACAGGAAAAATATACAAGGTACCGCTTTCAACACAACAGGAGAACGATAAAGAAATAAGAGGTCGTGTTAAAGTTTCTGAGTGCAACCGGTTAGAAGCAGTAATTTTGGTAGGCCTTAAACTAGTTCCTTATAGAAATAGACATTGCTGGTTAGTAAGAGAAATGCAAGACTTAGCTTTAGATTTTGACTATAAATTTTGACAATTTAGATAAGTTAAAACATACTCTGCCAGTAGACATAAAAAGATTTGTGTTGTGTGTGTGTGTGTGTGTGTGTGTGTAAATTATGTATATTATTACCAAGATTATAGTATAAGGTATGGATTTTGTAATTAAACAAAATATTATGTTTGTGTTATTTATAATAGAAGCGTACACATCTATGTATTATGAGAGAAAAATAATAGAGAAAACGGTGATCAATTTTTACTTTTAATGGTTGCAATTATTTCCTTTCTTTTGTATTGCAAAAATAGAGAAACATGTATTTTTTTTATTTCTGTCAATTATTCACTTAACAGCGTGTAGTGTGCGCGCGCGCGTATGTGTGTGTGTGTGCCAGGGCTCGTAAGAAGGTGTAGGAATGCTATCTGACTAAGCAAAAATACTTCTGTGTTATAATTTCCGTCTAATAAAAACAAGTTAAAACATTAAACAGAACTAATAATGATTTTCCTTTTTTTTTGGGAATATTTTGACTAATTTCTTCCAAATGACTATAGAATATATTTATATTTCTAATCGGTACCAATTACAACAAGTTTGGGGACCAGACACTTGTATGTTTGCAGTATTTTTTGTTTGTTTGTTTTAAACAGCTTTAACTATTACACGTTAGACAACAGCTACAAACAGAAGATTTTTGAATTTTTGTATATAACGCAATCATTTCCCCATTTCCTATACTATGCAAACATTGGTTTAACTTGCTCCAATATTCTTCGATTAAAAAGTAACATATTTTTTAGTGCATAATATCAGTATGCCTGTTTAACAATTTAAGACAGTAGAACAAGTTGTAGGTATACATGTTTAGAAAGGTTGAGGAAAGAACTTGGAAATTACTAGCAAAACTGTTATTGCAATGCACAATAATTGCCAAGCGATAACTTAAGACTGTTTTAGGGCAATATACTGTATTATATTCTGTGTATATCTGTGTTGTACTTGGACTAATAGACGTTAGTGTTGGTAGAAATGTCTAAATTCCAAACAGAAGATTTCGAATTTGGATATAATGCAATCATTTCCCATTTCCTATACTATGCAAACATTGGTTTAACTTGTTCCAATATTCTTCGATTAAAAAGTAACATATTGTTTAGGGCATAATTTCCTATGCCTGTTTAAGAATGTAAGACAGTAGAACAAGTTGTTTACATGTTTAAAAAGGTTGAGGAAAGCTGATTCCAATCCACAATAATTACCATGCGATAACTTAAGACTGTTTTTAGTGCAATATATGTTATATTCTATTGTATATCTGTGTTTTTCTTGGTTGTTCTTGGACTAATAGACGTTAGACAATGGGTACAAAACAAAGATTTCGAACTTGGATATAATTTCCCCAGATTAGAAACTTATTTCTTAGTTGTTACATGTTTAGAAAGGTTGAGGAAAGAACTTGGAAATTACTAGCAAAACTGTTATTGCAATCCACAATAATTGCCATGCGATAACTTAAGAATGTTTTAGTGCAATATATGTTTATATTCTATTGTATATCTGTGTTTTTCTTGGACTAATAGACATTAGACAATGGCTACAAAACAGAAGATTTCGAACTCGGATATAATTTCCCCAGATTAGAAACTTATTTCTTAGTTGTTACATGTTTAGAAAGGTTGAGGAAAGAACTTGGAAATTACTAGCAAAACTGTTATTGCAATCCACAATAATTGCCATGCGATAACTTAAGAATGTTTTAGTGCAATATATGTTTATATTCTATTGTATATCTGTGTTTTTCTTGGACTAATAGACATTAGACAATGGCTACAAAACAGAAGATTTCGAATTTGGATATAATGCAATCATTTCCCCAGATTAGAAACTTATAATGGTTTAACTTGTTCCAATATTCTTTTATTAAAAAGTAACATGTTTTTTAGCGCATAATATCCTATGCCTGTTTAAGAATGTAAGATGGCAGAAGAAGTTGTTACATATTTAGAAAGGTTGAGGAAAGAACTTGGAAATTACTAGCAAAACTGTTATTCCAATTCACAATACGATAACTTACGAATGTTTTAGTGCAATATATTCTTTTGTATATCTTTGTTTTTCTTGGTTATTCGACAGATTTAATTGTAGTCCAACTTTGCTTTGTGCAGTGATTTTACATTTTGACCTGACCAAAGACATTTAACACAATACATTCTCTACTGTGTCTAATCATTCGTCATTTGCACATCCATAACTCTAGGAGCGAATATCAATCTGTTACTCACTAAGGAAGTTACTTCTATCTAGGTATGGTATAAATCCCATTAATTTATTAAATTCTCTATTGGAATTATATATGTAAATTGAATACTTATTAGATTACAAAAATATAGAATAATTCATTTACCAGTTAAATTGGAAACTGATCACTATTTTGGGGGAGTTAAGTACGTAAATTGAGTGCTTCTTAGATTGCAAAAATGTAGGGGAATTTTGTACCTAAATTGAGATAAAAAGACTACTGGTTCCACTAAGTTTTCCTTTCTTTAAGTAATTTGTTTAATTGTACAAACAATTAATTCGATAGAAGATTTTTTTTTTTTTTGGAAATTACATTATCTGTGTAGGATCAGCTTTCCACTGTGGTGGAATTAGACTTACTCCTGTAAAAAGACTACAGAAAAATACTACTGTAGTAAGATATTACTGCGAAACTCCGCAAACTATCTCTAGAGAGAAATTACTTTTGCTCAAATAAGAAGTGTTTAAACATGTATAACATATAAATTCCAGTTAAATTACTAGTTTTAATAAATGCGTATATACCGCAATTCTTGCTTTTATTTCTTACATGTTAAGCTCTAAGATACGCACTTTCGACTTTTACAATTTTAACTGCAAACTTACAGTAGTTATCTCTAGAGAAAATTACTTTTGCTCTAATAAAAAGTGTTTAAAAATATATAAGTTCCATTTAAATTACTAGTTTTAATATGTACGCATAAATCGCTATTCTTACTTTTATTTCTTACATGTCAATTTGTAAGAAAGGCACTTTCTACATTTCTAACCGAAAACTTACATCTCTTCTTTGCAAGAATTGACGGAAATATGTGTGTAAATTGAGTACGTTTTAGATTAGAAAAGTGATTAAATATGTGGAATTTGATACGTAAATTGAGATACAACAGTTATTAAATCTCTGGTTAAACACTAGCTTTTTTTTTTTCCCCTTTCTTTAATTGCATAAACAATTAGTTCGACAAAACATATTATTAACTATTTCGTCGTACATTGCGTTAGATAACAGATCCAACGACTTTAAGCAGTACCAAAAAGAAAACGATATATTAGATTCTATAAATATAGTTGATCGATAAACAAAACAAAAAATTATCTTAAAAAGGAAAGTGGAGATTTAACTCATAGTGGAGTCCTTTGTAATTAAGTGTTAATCGGTCATCGGCAGAGACAACATGGGCTCGCACAAAGTGTTAAGTGTTTCTCAGCTCTATGGAAGAAAAGTAAAACCTACTAACGAACGATTTGGACTGTGGTTATTATTAGAAAACTTGGACAACTTAATTACAAATGATTGTGTAATGTGTATTTTTCTTTTTTAAAAAAAAAAAAATAAGGACTGTTCGGTTATTATCGGCTCTGTAGTTCGGCTGTCCTCGGTGTGTTTTGTATAATAGGCTAAATAGATTTTTCTTAAAGAAGGAAAATGGAAATTAAATTGTAATTGCTTACCAAAAACCTTACACAGGTAAGTGACTCATAAATCAATATACTGTATTAAATGTCCAATATACTTGATCGATAAAAATAGATAAGTATGGTGTATAAGAAGGAACCATAGATTAAGTTTTAGTTTATTGTTTACCAAAAAAAACTCATCTGTTTACTAAAAAAACTAAGTATCTGTCTAGTGATTAAATATGCGGAATTTGGTATGTAAATTGAGATACACCAGTTATTAAATCACTAGCTTTTTTTCCTTTCTTTAATTGCATAAACAATTAGTTCGATAAAACATATTATTAACTATTTCATCGATAACAGGTCCAACAACTTTAAACTGTGCCAAAAAAAAATAAAATAAAATAAAATAACCGATATATTGGATTCTATAAATATATAATGATCGATAAAAAAAAAGAAAAAAGAAAGGAAAATGGAGATTAACTTGTAAATTGCTTACCAAAAACCTTACACAGGTAAGTGACTCATAAATCAATATACTGTATTAAATGTCAATATACTTGATCGATAAAAGTAGATAAGAAGGAACCATAGATTAAGTTTTAGTTTATTGTTTACCAAAAAACTTACATAAGTATCCGTCTAAAAAAAAAAAAATAAGTAAATATATTATATTGCAAACATTGTGCATACATAGAGGTTAATAAACTTTTGTACGAATGGAAAAAATACAGGTTAATGAACCCTGGCCTGGGGTACGTGGGGCAGAGCCTCTCTTTAAGTCTGTGTGTATATATTTTATATATATATCTATAGAGAGAGAGAGAGAGAGAAAGGATATGAGAGAGATGAGGGAGAAGTATGTGGGTGAGGTATAAGGATCTAAAGAAAACTACTATTGCCAAGTTACCACTATAGCTGAGTGGTGTAAGTGATGGACTTGGATGACGAAGGTTGTGAGATCGCTTTTGCTGACCTAAGCAAAAAAAAAAATTAATTTTTAATATTTCTTCGCCTACAGGAAAAGGGGAGGGGGAGGGGGTGGGAAAAGTTGGGAATAGGTTGGGGGAGGGGAGTGGGGTCATTTGGTGGGAGAGGGGTAATGTGACTGTGGTGAGAGGTGGGAGAGGGGGACGGCCGCCATCTTGTGCAAAAAAAGTGGCCTAGAACCCGTCAATCTTATCTACTTGAATGTAGGAATATTTTGGATCTACATAATGAAGTTGATATTATCCCGGCTTTTCCGTTAACTAAGGGTTCTCCATTGAATAGAGGCAATGTAGTTCTGGCGGAGTTTGCCTCGCATACAGATGTTTTACTGTTAACTTCAAATGTGAGAAAAACTCAGAATACTGGCATACGAATTCATCAAGACTATTCCACTGCACCAGAATAAGACGGAGTAAATTGTTCTCGTTGAGAAGAGAGATAATAAGGAGGCTACCAGATCTCTGGATTCGACTGCATATAGATACCTTGCTGATAAAGACAGAAAAGACTCCTAGAGTCTCCGTCTGTATAAGACGGCCAAATGTATGGGATTATTACAAAGACCACCTGATTAGTTTTTTTTTTAAATTATATAATACAAATTTATCAAGATTCATGAAAAACCTGCACTATAGACAAACATATCAAATTGTCTATAAAAGTAACTGATATTTCTTTCGCAATTGCCTGCAGCAAAATATACGGGAAAAATTGCCTTAGATTATTTACTTTTGTAAGTTTTTCTCCAATAAATGTCGCATGTTGGTGTTGGTATTCTAAAATTTCGCGCATACTGAACATATGGGAATCATACTGTTGCTTTTTCCAGCCAGTGTCACCAAGTCATTATGTGCGGAGCAATGGCGGCTGATCCATATGTGTACATTCGCACTAGTAGGGTTTTTCGACTTTTACTCTAATCGCACAAGTCCGGCAGTGGAATGGAGTGTAGAATGGTAGAGGAAAAGTGTTAGCCCGAATATTCTTCACGGGTGCAGAGTTCTGTGAACCCGTGCAGAGCGCGTTTACAATAGCGGTCTGGTCAAAAATATTTATAGATTTTACAAATCTTTTTCATAATAAACAAACTGAATTCCGCTGAGCAATGGAACATTTCTGGTTATAGAAGTTCTATTGCAGAATCTTTTTCTAGAATAGTCTCAAATTATTAAAGTTTAGAATTTAGATCATGCAGAAGTGTCACAAATAATAAAAAAAAATTTTCAACTTAAACCACTTTCATATTTCCCGGCCAATCAACCTTAACTGCGAACTAAGAAAACTGAATTGTAATATTTTTTAAATTCATTCTACACATGAGATTTGTTTATTGCAGTGAGTAACTTTTTAAACATATCCATATACTGACATATTTTCTAACTTTGATTCTTTCAAATATTTTAATTCCTTTTGTTTCTTTATACTATATTAAATGCAAACTTGAGAGATTTCGTACATTTTGTGATTTTTTTTCGTAATTTTTATTTCATTTAAATCATTATTAAATATTCTTTATAAATGTTAATATAATAGGCTTCTTAAATCTTACAATTAAATGTCTTCATTTTTAAAATATTAACAAAGGATGTGAGTAGAGAACATTAGCACAAATTAATATTGTCTATCCTAAATTTGGAAAGAAACACAACCATTAAAGAAAAGTTAGACCAACAACCCAGCTTGAATCTGGTTCAATAAAAAAAAAACTTTCAAACGAGAGTTCCAATAAGCTGTTTAAATTTGTTACTGTGGAAGTGAGGTAAGTATTTAAATATTTTTTCTTTTGCATGTTTTTCTTGCGAAGTTAAATTGTGAAATCTCTTGGTGAAATCCAGGAGTCTCGGATTCTACAAAATGCTTCAGGGTAGATACTTAATGTACATTTTAATTCAAATTTTATTGGAATACTTGAAATTTGCAGCAGTATTTAGCTATTTAAATTTTAATTTACTGCTTATTTGTGAACCTCCACTTTCATTATCCAGGAGCTGACACTTGCGACTAGTGAATAATTCTGTGATATATACCAAAATGATATAAAATAAAACATCATCATATAACACAAACTAAAAACTTAGGCTTTACACGCGTTCCTGATAACCTGGCCCCATTTTTGTTGAGCCGAGCTAAGTACAGCCAATTTAGCAATCCTTCTAAATTTAGCGTATCTTCATCAGGTGGTGGTTCAATTAAAAGTGAATCCATCTCTTCTTCAGCTGCGACTGGGGCCAAATGGAAATCTTTCATAAGTCTTCTTTCTCATACTTTCATCTTCTTACCCAATGCAGCAGCTAAAATAAAGTAGTAAGTTTAGTTAAATATTTATCCTGATAAGGCCTTGCTAGGAAAATATTTACTGCAAAACTGTGTAAGCCCCTTTAGACAAAAAACTTATTGATGCCGTTTGTGGCACAAATTTTCGGAATTTTTCACGGAAGACCTTTGTTTTGGTTTATTGTTCGCGATTTTCGTAACAACTACCACAAAGAGTTTTTTTTTAATTGTTAAACTAATTAATATAAGTTGATCTGTTATTTGAAACTTTTTTTTTTGAAATATTAATTTTATTGGGTTTTTCGAGTAATGCTCATTAATGCCAAACAATAACTTTGTACAATTATATCATTGAAGATGCAGTTACTAACATTATATAGGAGGCTTTATGCAAATTTGATTCGACTTTAAGTACTCATGGAACTCGCGTTAGCAAACTATAGTACCTAAACTGGATACTAAGTTTGAGCCTTGCTGCGATTTTCCGTTGTTGAGATATTCTGTTCACTTACACACAGACTATTCGCTAAAAACATTCAAAAAACTTCAAACAAGTATTTCCGGTTAAAACCCATTTTCGAAAATTTCGACATGATCGCTACGATACTTACTCTTAAAGCATTAAGTGAAAATACAAATTAAATAATTCTCTAAAGACTTACTATACTTTTCCAACAATTGCCGCCCCTAAAAATCAGCCGGCTGGTGCAACTTGTTGCGCCACCAATCTGAACTGGCCCTATATTAAATGCATTAAAAGTCAGCTCTCTGAAAATGTCACTTACTTTTATCTTTCTTAGCTGCCGATGATACATCGAGTCCATTACTTTCTAGGACGTCAAGCAATTCGTATCTCATTGTTGTGATTTCGTTAACATCATCTTCAGTGACTGGATTGTCGTCGGCCTGTCGTTGCACTTCCGATCGCCTAGGACTCCGCTCGTCTACCTCTCTCATGCTTCTTTGGTGCTCCAACCACTAACGCAGTTTTGTTTTCCGCTTCTTTTTAGTGGTGTTTGTCAGTTCGCCTGTTCATTTATCCGCCTTATACGCGCCTATATTCACCGGAATAGCTGCATTCATTGTTCATCGGTGAATAATAAAAGGCACTTCTCTCGCCATCATCTGCAGAAACACTCACCTTCCGCGCCTGGGCTCTTTTAACACCATCAGCAGTTCAACACCAGCGTCATCCGCTTCCACGGAGCACTCCAACTCCTATATGTTTCTTTCGCCACACACACACACACACACACACACACACAGCACATCCACATACAGACGTCACAGCTTCCTATCTCCCCTTCCGCCTATCACTTCATCGCCTTTGCATCAGCATTCACAGTCATCAAGAGGGTAAGTCTCGCCTTTGCTTATTATTTCTCTTTACAGTTCAAATTCTTCACGTTCGCCATTTTTTCTCGCTTCTGACTTTCGCCTCAACGTTCGCCATCTCGCCATGGGTGTCTGCCGCGCAGACAGCTATTGTTCCGAGAAAATTCATATAAAGTTTTAGGGAAGGGATAAGATTATGCTTTCCTCTAAAGTGCTGTTTTAGTTTGTTATATGATTCTATTATCTGTTTAGTATTAATTGGAATTCATTGTATTGCCAAAATTCCGAGTTTGAAGAAAATACTTTGACCCGGTAGTGTGACTTTACTGAACAGTTTTTTCAGTTTTATACGATTTTCTCTGCACAGACACCATCGGGGTTTCATGACTTGGTATACTAACTTTGCACACAGAGATCTGCAATATTTCTTTGTAAATTTTTCCGAGAAAACTGATTTTAGAGGGATTCTGGGAAAGTTGGGTCATACTCTCAAAAAGGTCATTTTATTAAGTTTAGTAGGGGCGGGTGTTGGTGTATTGGTTATGAGCATGGACTTGTAAGTGGGAGGACCCCAGTTCGAGTCCAGCGTATAACTAAATTTTATATTGTTTAAAAAATGTTAATAGTAAAGTAGGTGCTTCCGCCCCCGTCCACGACACCTAATTTGGTAGTTGGACGTTAAGCCCGCCTGAAAAAATAGACTTTACTTTACTTTTATTAAGTTTAGATTAAGAAAACTGAATATTTAGACAAAATTAAAAGTTTCAAGAAAATTTGTTAATTACAACTATGTCAATTGCAGCAGGAGAAAGTCGTATGAGTGTTTCACAACAGTTTTTATTTATCTCAATTCATAAGAAATTCATTTCCAGTTGTTCTTAAATTAAACTTGTGTCGCAATGGCGTAGTCTTGCTGGCCAACTTCCATAGAATCAACATTAAACTTAATGAAAATTTCATTTAATAATTGTGACAGAAATAAACAAAAAATACCTTAGTTGACATTCTTCGCATTTTATCTTTCTCTCGTACACCCAAAAACATGAGCAAAAGTTTAGGAGTTGGGAAAATATTAAAAGGTGGTGGAAGTGTAGCTGATTCTTCAAAGTAACTCATCCATAATTTAGTTCTAGCAAATTTCCATTCAGTATCAGAATGTTCCTGGCATTTATTCAAAAGTTTAGAAAAATTAAAGAAAATTAAATAATTTTTGTTTTTTTTAAAGTATACTTTTATATTCAAGTATACTTCTATATATTTTAAGTATACTTTTTTATTTTTTTTGTTTTAACTAAAGAGACATGCTTTCATAATAAAGTACTTTATAGGCTGTTACAAAAATTTGGGTGCATAAAAACTGTTTTATTTAAAAGTAAATAAAAAATAAAAACAAAAGGTTGGTTGGCTGGAGCCAAAGAAAACATTTTTTGGAGTTCTTCCTCAGGAAGTATAAAAAAAAAAACACAAAGAAAGTTACAAGTAGTGAGAAACAACAAAGAGTTAATATGTAAATAAGGAATGGCATTACAGAATAGAAGAAGAAATATATATTACCACATACAAATATAAAAATAAAATGATGGTAAATTGAAAATAATACCACAAAAGATGAACATATACATTAAAAAAATGAAAATTATAAAGAGATGATAGTCTGTCAAAGTGTGGTAGAGAGTTAAATGTTAGAAGGATGTTATTTGTATTTTGTTAATGTTTACGTCCATCGTTTAGGATTCTATTTTTAATTTACCATCATTTTTTTATGTCACTTGTTTTTTTGTTTTTATATTTGCAATTGTGGTAATATTTCTTTCATATTTCTACTTTATAATGCCACCCTTTGTTTACATATTGACTCTATTGTTTCTCATTACTTGTAGTTTTCTTTGTTTTTATCAGTCCTGAGAAAGAACACCAAAGGTGTCCGAAAAGTCGTTAAAATAAAGTTCTTAAAGTTAAAAAAAATTTTCTTTGGTCCCAACCAACCAACGTTTTGCGTATCTTATTAATAACGGCCAGACTTAAGTAGTATTTATATTAAATATAAAAACGCTTACTAGAATCTTATTCTTCAAAACACAAAAGAAACAGCATCAAATACTGGTTTTGCGACTAATATTTAGTTGCAACATCCACCAGTAAAGATTTATAAGAATTCCTGACTTCTAGTTAATTTTATTTTTAAATTTGACCATGCTTAAGCAATAAAAAAAAACATCAAATTATAAACATTAAAATAAATCATTTACTTACATCAATCATAGCATATGAATTAGACATCATAGCAATAAGTAGATTCAATAATACTATTACCTTAATTACAGAATATGACCCAAACATTACAAGTCCCCAGAATCTGGTGTATGTTTTAATACCGGTCCGCTCGAATGAGTCTATGCAAACATTTCCAAAACTGGCCCAGAATAGCGACTGTGATGACTCGAACAGGCTGGAAATAATTTACTTGATCAATATAAATAGACTGAACATTATTGATTCATTTGGTAATCAGTTATTAGTAAATTAATAATTTAAAAAGTCTGGGAAACTTGTAAGTTTCTTACTAATGTTGAAAATGTGGGTGGGCCCACAATGCTGGATAACAACTGGTATTTTATCCGTCGTATCATGCATATTGATTTTGTCCCTGACCGGTTTCGGATTTTCATCCATCGTCAGAGCAAATTCACCAAGTTCGTGTAGAGAGTTCAGTTCAACTAATGTTTCTGTTACACTCACACTTGTTGGTTTGTTGGTTGTATACATGTGGGGAGGTTATAAGGTTATGTTACACATCCTAGTAAGGTTTCTTACTAATACTAACATACATACTAATTTATTAACTTTAATTATTTTAATTTTCCGATACTTAGAGCTGCTTAATTTTTCCATTACTTATTTGTGTTAAAATAATTAAATTTGTTATTTACTTTTGAAATGTTTAAAAGCTTTTTTTAGATCAACTTGATTATTAGCTATTCAATACTTTATTAATTTTTTATTTCATTTTATTTTTGTTTTTTATATAATTTACTTTTTCTGTTTATTTGATTATTTGAAATTGGGGGCTGCACGTTTAAATAATTATATTATATTTCTTTGCATTTTCTCTGTTTTAACAGCCATCTCAAATAAATTTGCTTTATAAGTTCAGACACTGTGGTAAAATATTAAAATATGTCTGTAAATAAAATACATGTAATATGCTTATTTGCATGGAGCATGTGGAGATAAACTCCCTGGTGTTAGGGATACTCTCACCAGGAAAGAAAATTACTAATGTACATACTAATTTCTTTTACTGCATTTTACACAGTTATAATTGGCAAATTCTCTTCAAAGATTATTCTTACTAGATGTTTAGGAAATATCTTTCATTTTTAATTGAAACATTTTTCCAAAAAAAAAGAAGAAAGAAATCATTTTAGAAGGAGGGTTCTGAGGGAGCTGCAACGTTTAGCTCTAAAGTGCCACTTCTGTATAATATCATTCAGTACAATTCTATCGCTCTAAGGCCCATTAAAAAATTGCTAGAATTCTAGGTTTAAGGAAAATCGTTTAATGGAACGACCTACTACAGAATAGGGTTCTGAGTTTTTTGGAATTTTCTGAACTATGGCTGCAACGATTTTTGTTAAACCTGCCATCTGCGCTAACCAAGATGTATTCCTACTATAAGTTAATGTTAGGGAAAATATAATTACAATGAAAATTCCAAATGTGAAGGAAATTTGTGAATTTTATTAACTACAGTAAGAGTTGTGACTGTTTCACACATCATTTTTACTTTCACTTACTCCCAAGGATTGCAATATTATGTATTGTGTGTATGTGCGCGAACGATATATCTCAGTAGAAAATCCAGCAGTGGAAGTTAAAACAGCATTCAGATTCGGTGTCACTACGGCACCACTGCTTCAGACACTAAGTATTCGGGCGAATGCCAGGTAGTGCAACTTTAATAAATGATTTTTTTCCCCGGCTTTTCGCCTTTTCCGAAACAAACTCCAACGATTTTCTTTAAACTTCACACACTATCTACATATATCACTTTTATTTGAAATATTTTCCCTCAAGAAAATAATTTTTTGGGGGTTCTGGAGTAACAGGGAGCTCTTCTAAATTATCAGTTCAGTTGAGTGTATGATGTTACCACCACCACAATAATACACCAGAAGTAACTGGTAGAATTCCAAATTTGAAGAAAATCGTTTAACAGAAAAAGCGATTTTACAGAATAAGTTTTTGAGCTTTTTGGAATATTCTCAAAAACCAATATAACGTTTTTCTTTAAACTTGGAATGCTAACTGCACAGATATAAACATATCAAAACTATTTTTAGAGGTTTCACCGGAATTTTTGGCGTTATTCAAATTTTATTGGGCTTTTATTTCAATGTTCCTTCAACGTTTTGATGCTATCTTAATTTTGTAATTGTATTAACTGCAATAAGAAAACGTCGTGTGAGTGATTCAAACCAGATTTTTTTTTTTTTAATATGATCTTCACTGCTCTCAGATTCGTCATTACTCAGACAATAAAAAATATTGGGCAACGACGATTGCATCCACCATGGGGCGGTTTTAGTCTGTAATCACAGTGGTTATGAGCATGGACTTGTAACTGGAAGGTTCCCAGTTCGAGACCCGCGTGTAAACTGCTAAATTTATATTAGTTTTCCAAAAATATTAATAGTAAAGTGTGTGTGTTTCCGTCCTCGTCGTCAATACCTAATTTAATAGCTGGACGTTAAGCCCGTCTGTACAAATGTAGACATTACTTTACATCCACTAAATAATGAAATGATTTTTAGTTGTTTAAACGTTCATCATGTGCACAAATTTTACATAAATTACAATTTAATGAAAATTACTTACTTTCCAAAACTTCTCTATTTTGTACACGAATCTCCTTTATTGTCCCAATCAGGCAATCCCCCAGGTAATGAATAACACTTCCGCCTTTCCAGTTCCGCAAAATACCATAACAATTGATTTAAACCTTTAACAAATTTCATTATATTAAAAACAAAAACATACAAAAAAGGAGTGTTACATAAAAAATTAAATATGCATTTTATTCATTTATTTTAAGTTAAATTTAAAAGAAATTTTATATTTTAAAATATTTAAATTCCACGAAGTGAGAGTTCACTGAGTAACTGCAATGTTTAGTCACTATTCAAAAGTATGGAGCAGCATACAAGCCTTGTAAAAGAGATAATAAAAGAGGCCAATATTTTATAATTAAACCATAAATAATACAACATGCTTTCAAGTTTTTGTAAAATCTCAAAAATGACAATCTAACAACAAAAGCTGTAAAATTTTAACAAAAAGAATCAAAGTTTTACTTTCTCTAAGTATTTGTGTTCTTATTAATTTTCGAAATTGAGTTTTTACAATAAATATATGTTTTGAGGTTCCCTGAATAAAAAAAATAATGTTTTTAGTCTATTCATATATCGAGATTTGATACAATTTTTGGGAAAAATTTATTTTAGTGTTTTCTAGAGCACAGAGACTTTAGGCTCACCATATGTTCTCATGTTTCAAAATCGGCCATAGCCCACTAAAGCTGAGTCACTAATTTTCTTCTTTTTTTTATTTTATAGATAGATATATCATTTTATTGGTTATTGCCTTCAAATTATTTGGAGAATAGATAAAAGAATACAAAATTAGTCAGGTTATTACATAATATACAAATGTCAATTTTTTTTTTTTTAATTATTAGCATATAATTTTTATGGTCATTTTCAAGCAGATCTAGAACAACTACACTTAAGGAATGAAGATACCTCTCTGAGTTCAGTGGTTCATTATAAAAATACGGACCTACAAGTCCGTTACCTTATTAGGCAACACAATAATAATAAAAATACTGGCCATAATAATTTAAAAAAATAATAGTTTACTACTTAAGACGAGTGCGCTAGCCACTCGCTTGAGGGCACAGGCCACACAACAGGTTGCAGTAAAAGAGCATTGAGATTGACCTGCAATAAAGATTATCTTCATTTCTTGCAATTCTTCATTATTTTCAATCTGAAAATAAAGGAAGTATTATTAATTAAAATTTTGGATTAGATTCAGCGTAAGTCGAATAAGACACATCACAAAATCATGAGTCACAAACAATGGTATCTTCATTTGTGACAGACAGGCTTTATCACTTCCTCTTGATCCTGTATATAAAAAAAAATTATAAAAGTGATAAGACAGGGGAGATTGGTATATGTTCTATTTATGGATAGAATTGAGAATCCTGCTAGGTGTATTGGTGTGGAAATGCTTGGGTAGCCAATCATTTACACAAATTAGGCAGGATATTTAGTCCTTTGTGTCAGAATGTTGACAATAGAGTCAGTGGAAACAGTCTGTGACCCCCTTTTCACTATACTAGGTTTCGCATGTACGGGAGGCTAACATTATCAAGGAAATGCTTGAAGCCGGCGGAGATTAAGGTTGTCTCAACATATTGTAGCCTCGCCGGTAGATTACTAAGGGAAACCTTCTTAGGAGAAGCCACAAATATATAATTTTTTTTTATATTGCAAAAATTCAATTCATAGTGGAAAGCAAATTCCTCGTTGTTGTAAAGTAATTTTTTGTTGACCTGCTTAGGTCGTAACGTCTCGAGAAAAATAAAACAATAAACAAGAATTGAGGAGTTTCACTGTTATTAATCCTCAACTGAATAATTCAACACCAACTTCTTCGAATTGAACGAAAATTAGTATAATTTATAAAATAACTATTCATATAAAGACTTATTCTTTTTGTCTGGTATTTTATCCATCGTAGCATGCATATTCATTTTGTTGCTGACCGGTTTCGGATTTTCATCCATTGTCAGAGCAAATTCACCAATTTCGTGTAGAGAGTTCCTCTCAACGTAATGTTTCTGTTACACTCACACTTGTTGGTTGTATATAGTATGTGTGTGGGCAAATTATAAGGTTATCCATTGATTAAGCATTGCGGACCCATCCACATAGTCAACCTATTCTTTTTGTTTGATATATATTTTTTGGGGGTATTCGTTCATCGGTCTTTCCCCCCGCATTCCTTTTTACCTCCTCATCAGCCATACTTTCACCGAGAGAAGCATTCTATTATTATTTATATTTGAACATATAGTTTATTTATAAAATTAACAAAATGTTGGTGGCTGGTGCCATAGAAAAAACCTTTTTCACTTCAAACCTTTAGTGTCCGAAACGTCGATAAACAAACTTTTTAAGTAAAAAAAAGTAAATTTTTCTTAATACATTTGAAATTAATATCCAGTGTGAAAGAGCAAATGCATGAAAATGTGTGCACACCGTCGGATTCTTGTTATGATGAAGGCACTGAGTACCATCGTTTATAGGCTTAATTGTGAAATTTGAGGACCATCGAATTCTTCTAGGTTGATTACATGTGCACAATAATGAATTTAAAAATTGCTGTTTCTCAAGTCCTTTTACAAAGATTATGTTGTAACGGCCAAGATATTTGTGTAGAATAGCATTTAATTCCACATAGTCCACCTCCCCTCTTCCCATTTAATGTGATGACATTTTCTA
The DNA here is from genome assembly GCA_011037195.1 of Triatoma infestans. NCBI lineage: Eukaryota > Metazoa > Arthropoda > Insecta > Hemiptera > Reduviidae > Triatoma > Triatoma infestans. Next base: position 32,829 of record JAAEAF010005523.1, read on the forward strand.
GTTAACCATGAATTTACTCGGCAACTGAATGCATTTAAGGACAGATTTTGTGGCGGCTTAAACAACCAGTGCCCACTTGAATGATTCCCCAAGTCTAAGGTAGACAATTCCTTCACAATATAGAGTTTTGAGTTGTCTATGAAGCATCATCAACCTACGATTCTACCTTCCGCGCCCAGGTTGTTGCGCCATCATTCGCCGATTATACAGCAGCATCAACACCGTTGTCAAATACTCTCTTCTTCTACGCCCCCTCCCTTATCTCCTTATTCCTCTACCCCCTCACTCGTCTACACACCCACACACATACACGTACACGCCACATCTTCCTCGATCGTTCACCTATCACCTCAGCTTCGCCGCTTGCGCATTCAGCACCACCACTCTCAAGGTATGTCGAAGCTTCTTCCTTTGCATCTCCTTTTTTATTTAATTTTATTTATTGTTTATTTTTTTCGTATTTCACTTCTTGGCGTACGTTCGCCCCCGCACCTTGGGTGTCTGAAAACTTAGGCCTTTTAGTTTCAAAAGTTATACCTCGAAAAAATTGTTCTTGGAGATTCTGGAGATTTGAGATATTAGTACAATTACGTTGCCCCACCTCGTTGGTGGGTGATAAGGGAACTAAACTTTTAATAAAAAGTCCGATTTTTAAAAAGGTGGTCCGATTTCCCTGAAAACTGAGAGAATAGCAATAAGAGGGAAGTTTATGAGTTTTTCAACTTTTAGATTTTCATTAGATAATGAATTTTTTTGGCCAGATACTCTTATTTTCTGTAACACTGTGCTTTTTACAGGAACCCCATGAAAGTGCACTGTTCCACGATACGGATTACTCCGAATGCTCTTTGTCTCGTAGGAATCGCTGGGTTGATGTCTGGCTATATATAAGCAATGACGCCGATAAATAAACAAGGATAACATCTTTAGTGCGAGTTTTGAACTGTTGTATCTCTAATACCATCATTATCCGACCTGCCTTAATCTATCATTTAACACCCAGCTTTCTACCACGTTTTCCTAACTTCATATGAACGGCAGCAGCTCTTCTACTAATCGAAATATTTTCGATCACTTTTTCTTAAGAGGAAATATTGCGATTGTGTCAAATTTTCGATATAGAGATTTCTCTGGAATGTGAAAAGGTTTAAAGGTTCTCTGTGTACGAAAAGGTAGTATGAAATTGGTCTATGTTTAGTCAGTGTGTATGTGCAGACACCTCTGCATAATCAAATAGCAGACAGTTCATATTTGATATTTCGTTTAGTTACTCCAGGGTACCGACAGAAGGTCACAAAATCGGTAAACAGAAGTTCTGATTTTCTTGAAAACGGCTCCAACGATTTTATTTTTTGTATCAACTACACATTCCAAAAGCTACCTTTATTTGAAAGTTTTTTGGGGGGAAAAATTCCTTTTAGGAGGGTTTTGGGGGAGGGCGACATTAGGCTTCCACGAGGACGATCCCGCCCCTTAGGGAGCGAATCGGGATTCCCAAGGGGTCGATGGACTTTCTCGTACTGGTTGTAAAAACGTGTCAAATTTTTGAAATTCATTTTCACCGGTAATACATTTTTTGATATCCTCTAAATAAGAAATGTAGTTTTTAGAAATTGGTCATTGTGTGTGTAGGGACTCGGTAGTCAGCGTAACACAAAAACGAAAATTACACAAGATTGAAATTTGATATTTCTATAGTAGCCTACTACAAGGGGTTTGTCAAAATCAGCCGACCACAAACTACCACTTTGTGTCACTTTATCGCGATTTTCTTTTAATCTTGGCTTATCAACTAATCGTAAATCATAAACAGTACTATAAATTTTTATTTTAAACACTTTTTCAGAAAATGCATTTTTGGAATTAGGAATGGGAAGGGTAATACTTAAACTTTCTTCTTAAAGTTTCTTTCTATATAATCCTAATTCTTTTCTAAAATCCTGGTCATATTGCTTTCAATTAGTCGAGTAGTAAATGCACAAAAAAAAAAATTGACATTTATTTTATTCATTAGCCCATAAAGTATGGGCCGGCTCACTAATACTCGGCGCATAGTGACAAGTAATTTGTATTTATTTCTTAAATTTTCTAAATTTCGCGC